>PVIJ01004027.1:72267-124222 GCA_004024925.1 Scalopus aquaticus | reverse complement strand
CTCCTTACCCCCCGCCGCCCCTGCCCCCACCTCACCGTCCCTTCCCTCCCAATCAGGGGCCGTCATGACAGGGGGTCACACACACTCGCTCCGCTGCTCACAAACTCACGGCTCCCCATCCTGCCCAGAGGAAGCTCTCGGCCAGCCCCGGCCCCACGCCCTTTCCCTCTCAGCACCCCAGCTCACGCCCGCCTCCAGGCCTCGCCCTCCCCGCTCCCTCGTGGGAATGCTGTTCTCCACGACCTTCGTTGAACACATTCTTCCCCCGCCAGCTTAAATGCCACCTCAGGAAAGCCTGCCCTGACCACCAGCCTCAGTTTTCTCCCTGCAGTCCCCCCATTACAACTTGGGGTTATTTCACCCTCTGTGACTGCTGACCTCCTCCCTGTCTGTCCTGGACTGGTCAGTGTGGCCCCTGCAGGGGGATGGGCTTTCCTTATCCCCTCGCTCTATTCCCATCATCTGCAGCGGTGCTGACACACAGTAGGCACACACCTGACCGGAGACCCAGAAGAGCTGACGCTGCAGTTCGATTTCAAAAGTGTCTCCACAGAGCACCCTTGCCTCGGGGGGTCAGGATCTCATTCTCTTTGGCCTCCCACTAAGTGCGTGAGGCCCACACTCGGGAGGACAGTCTGCCTTACTCAGAGTCCACTGATTAAAATGCTGATCCCATTCAGAGACACTAACAGAAACATCTAGAATAATGCTTGACTGCCTATCTGGGCACTGTGACCCAGGCAAACTGACACCTAAAAAGCCATCCCAAACCCCAAACAGGATAAACCCAAAAAAAGCGATTTCAAAAAATAGTATAACTAAGCTTCTGAAAATTAAGGACTAAGAAATAAACCTTCCATAGGAGAAAAGCTATTAGGATGAAAACAGATTTTTCATTAGAAACCATGCAGGCTGGACAAAAGCAGCACACTATTTTTCCTAAAGGGAGAGAACTATCAATCCAAAATCATATAAACAGTAAAAATATCCTTTAGGAATAATAAGGGAAGTCAAGTTATTCCCAGATGAAGACAATCAAGAATTTGTCACCAACAAACAAACCCTAAAGAATAGCAAAAGGAGACTCTCCAGACAGAAAGAAAAAAAAAATGCTTAAGTGACCCAGAGGAAGGCAGGGGAAATAGAACAGAG
Source organism: Scalopus aquaticus (assembly GCA_004024925.1). Classification (NCBI taxonomy): domain Eukaryota; kingdom Metazoa; phylum Chordata; class Mammalia; order Eulipotyphla; family Talpidae; genus Scalopus; species Scalopus aquaticus. The sequence continues at coordinate 123,070 of PVIJ01004027.1, read as the reverse complement.
AAATTAAGAGCAGAGAGAACAAACACAACAAAAAGATTAAACATGATATTTCAGATCTAACAGAAATGATTCCACTAACAGTATCAATTAAACAACAGAGACTGGCAGCACAAACTTGAAAACATGATTCAACCTTAAGTTGTCTATAAGAGACTCACTTTAAACATAATATTGGCAGAAAGTAAAAGGATGGAAAAACATATCAAAAAATATCAAAGGAAAAATACATTAACATCAGAAAGAGCAGATCAGAGCAAAGAAAAGTACCAGAGACAGAGAGGGTGGCACAGAATGACGAAGCAATTCTAAACGCGCAAGCACCAAACAACAGAGCCACAAAAACTGATAGAACTGGAAGGAGAAAGAAACAAATCCACAATCACATTTGGAAACCTCAATGCCCTGTCTCAGTGGTTGATAGAACAATTACCCAAAGTCTATCACAGACATAGACGAACTCGGTAACATCCATCAACCAGATCTAATTAACATTTATAGAACATCCCACCTGACTGCTGGGTGAACACGTCCTTCTCAAATGCCATGGAAAATACACCCAGGTAGGCCATAAATCCTGGGCCATAAATCAAACTTCCAAACTCTTAAACAACTGAAATCATACAGTGTGTTCTCGGACTACAATGAAATCATACTAGAAATCCATAAACAAAAATAATGTGAATATCCCAAACACCTGGACACTAAGCTCTCTTCTGTGGGACAAAGGCAGTCAAAGCAGAAGTCTCAAGGCTGAGAATATATTTTCACAAATAAAATACATGTTTAAATTAAAATAAGCCATCCAACACTGCTAAAGCAGAACTGGGAGTAAAATGTGTGGTATTGGACGCATACATTAGAAAAGAAACAGTCTCCAAAGAATAATCCAAGTTCCCAACTCAAGAACCAAGGAAAGAAGAGGAAAATAAACCCAAAGCGAGCAGAGAGGAGGCCGTAATAAATAGAAGAGCAGAAATCAATGGAATAAAACAGAACAATCAATGAAACAAAGAGCTGGTCTTTGAAAAAAATCACTACAAATTGATAAACCTCAAGCTAGACTGACAAGGGAAAAATATAAAAGACTTAAATTACCAGTATGAGGAATGAACAGTTCTCACTATAGACGCCCGTGACACAAGGATAATGGTGAACATCACAAATAACAACACACAAATGCCACCCCTTGGACTAAGCAGATCACATCCTTGAGAAACACACACTACTACACCTCCCCCACTGTGAAGCAGAGTGTTTGAATCTCTGTTGCCATTGAGGAAATTGAATGTCGCTTTCAAATTTCCAAAAAAAAAATTTCTCCAGGCCCAGATAATTTCACTGGAGAAACTCGGAAACATTTAAAGAAGTCAATACCAATTCTACACAACCTTTTCCAGAAAACAGAAGAGGAAGGAATACTTCCCAATTAATTTTAGAAAGTTATTACCACCTTGATAATAAAGGGAAAAATTCAAAGAAAATCTACAAAAAAGAATGTTGACATTGGTGTCCCTCCCTTCCTCCCTCACCGCACCTGTCCTGCTGCCCAAGAAACACTGAGGGGGTGCCAGCCAGCCCAGGGACTGTGATGCATGGGGCGTGAAGCCCTTGGGGGCACAGGGCCTGTGGTGACCTTCTGTGTTGGTTTGTTGGGGTGGCTGTCAGGACTAACACCATGAGTATAGACACAAAAAAATCCTCAAAGTATTAGCAGCTAGAATTCAGCAGCATATAACAGAATCTGGCATCATGACCCAGTGCCCCAGGCAGGCAAGGCTAGTTCAATATTCGAAAATCAGTCACTATCAAGCATACCAACAGGCTTAAAAAAATCCCACATCATGTCAACCAAAGGCACATGTCAGTATCTACACCCATTCATGATAAGTTCCCCCAAAATAGGAAAAATGTGAAGTTCTCTAACTTGATAACATCTATAAAAACAGGATGGCTAACATTTAATTTATTGACGGAAGACTAAATGTTTCTGTGTCCCAGCAATGAATGTATGGATACAGAAATTCAAAATATAATACCTTCTACAACCACTAACACAAACTATATACTTTGTGACACATGTAAGAAAAGATGGCCAGGACTTATATACTGAAAGCCACACAATTCAAGGAAAGAAATCAAATAAATGGGGAGATACAGCTTGTCTGCATTGAAGACTCCACATAGTAAAGTTGTCACTTGTCCCTAAATCCCTACATTTATATACAGGGTTGACACAGTTCTGAGCAAACTCCCAGCACAATTTTTAATAGGTAAGAATATGATTTTTCAGGCCTCCCTGGTGGCGCAGCAGGTTAAGCGCAGCGCTGTGAAGCTGCCCGCAGCCCCTGAGGCACGACTTTGATCCCCAGCCAGGGAGCTTCCCACAGGGCGCAGCAGACCCCTCCTGTCTCCCCGCTGCTCCCCTCAGCAGTGAACTTCAGTGTATCTGCCTGCTCTGCTCCCCACTCTGTCTCTGGTGACTCCTGTCACCACCCCACACCTCTGGCCTGCACCCCAGCTCTTGTATGCATGAATAAATAAGTCTTTAAAAACATATATGATTTTTCTAAAACTTACCTGGAGAGGCAAAGAAAGAGAATATCCATACAGTTCTGAAAACAAAGAATATTAGGAGACTCAGGCTACCCAATTTCAAAGGTTGCTGTGTAGCTCCAGTAACCGAGACTACGTGCATTGGTAGAAAGCAGACAGCTAGATCAATCAGAACCCAGAAACAGGCCCACACAAATATGCCCAACTTTTTTGACAAAAGCACACAAGTAATCCAATAAAGAACTTTTTCAACAAATAAAGCTGAAGCAATTGGACAGCCATAGGCAAAAAGAACAAGAAAATCCCTGTTCCTGTGCAATAAGGCAAATGCAGCATCAAGTCAAACAAACCATTTAGGGAAACGGCGCGGGGCGGGAGGGAGCTCAGGAACCCAGGGCTGGATGCCAACAGCACAATCCATGAAGTCAAAACCGGTCGATGCTACCGCCTCGAAATTAAAAATTTCTGCTGGTGGTAGCTCCTTTAAGCGAATGAAAACACAAGGCACAGCCACGGCGAAGACGCCAGCCACGAACGCGCCGCAGCACGTGCCCCCAAGGCCGCGACGGCGGACACGCAGCAGCCCGCGGCGCCTCGGCCCAGACCCGCGTGCCCCGCTCCCAGCTCAGGCGGCGGGAGGGCTGTCCCCTAAAGCGCCCCTGCCCCTCCACCCGGCACCCACCTCGCTCAGCGTCGCTGCCGGTGCCGCCCCCGCCGGGCTCGCTGGGCTCCCGCTGGGCTCCCGCTGGGCTCGCTGGGCTCCCGCCGGGCTCCCGCCGGGCTCTCGCTGGGCTCGCTGGGCTCGCCGGGCTCCCGCTGGGCTCCCGCTGGGCTCGCTGGGCTCCCGCTGGGCTCCCGCCGGGCTCCCGCCGGGCTCGCTGGGCTCCCGCCGGGCTCTCGCTGGGCTCGCTGGGCTCCCGCCGGGCTCCCGCTGGGCTCCCGCCGGGCTCCCGCTGGGCTCGCTGGGCTCGCCGGGCTCCCGCCGGGCTCTCGCTGGGCTCGCCGGGCTCCCGCCGGGCTCCCGCTGGGCTCGCTGGGCTCTCGCTGGGCTCGCTGGGCTCGCTGGGCTCCCGCTGGGCTCCCGCTGGGCTCCCGCTGGGCTCCCGCTGGGCTCGCTGGGCTCGCTGGGCTCTCGCTGGGCTCGCTGGGCTCCCGCCGGGCTCCCGCCGGGCTCCCGCTGGGCTCGCTGGGCTCCCGCTGGGCTCTCGCTGGGCTCGCTGGGCTCCCGCCGGGCTCCCGCCGGGCTCTCGCTGGGCTCGCCGGGCTCGCTGGGCGCGACGCCTTCTCCGGCCTGAGTCCGGCCCCTTCCTCGAAGGCTGCGGGCCCCTCCCGGGCCAGACCCGGCCTCGAAGCACCCCAGGGCAGCCCGCCCTCCACGCCAGCTCCGCCCTCCCGCGGCGGGCACAGCTCGCTGGAAGCCCGAGTCCGGCGCGGCGAGCACTCGCGGTCCGCGGACACCAGCCGGGCTGCAGGCCCAGCCCTCCGGGGCCCTCCGCGGGGCACTGGGTGCGGACCCGACCTGCAGGCCGCCCCCGCCCGCGTGTCCTCCCCGCCTGCAGGCCGCGCGGCCGCCCCCACGGTGCCAGCAGGGCTCGCGGGGGGACCCGCTCCCCTCGGTCCCTCCTCGGCCCGCCGGAGGGGGCGCAGCAGCGCGGCGAGCCCGCCCCGTGTATCCGCCCGGCCGGGCCTCGCGGGGGGACCAGGCCGAGCGCGCCAGGGCCGCGGGCGCGGAGCGTGTCCCCTCGGGCGGCGCCACAGGCCGGGGAGCGTCCACTGCAGCAGCCCGGGCCGCGGAAGGGGCGGCGGCGCCACGGCGGGGCTTCTGCAGCCTCCCGCCGGCCGGGCTTGCGAGGAGAGCTCGGGCCAGGCGTCGGGGCCGGCGGGCGGGAGCGGGCGCCGCACCGGGCCCTCGAGTCCCTCTGCTCTCCCCGCGCCGCGTTCTCCCGGCCTCCCCTGCGGCGCCTTAGCCCCGCCCACCGGCGCCGAGCCCCTTGCGCATGCGCACACGCCCCTCCCGATTCGCACAGTCGAGGCGGCGGGGGACGAGGCCCGCGGTGTGCAAAGCCGGATCCTTCCCTGCCCCTGCAGCTGCCCCCCGACGCGGCCTCCACCGACCAGCTGCGGAAGGGGCGGAAGCGGTTAAACGAAGAGCCATCGGGCTTCCGCCATTACCACCGACAGACCCCCGCAGGCCTGAGCGCAGGCCTCATGGCGGGCCTGGGGTACGGTGCCCGCGGCGGGGCGGGCACACCTGGGCCAGAGACCGGGCTGCTGAGCAGCAGCAGGGGGAGCGGCAGTGGCAGCAGCAGAGAGCAGAGCGTGGAGCAGAGAGACCACGAGGGAGCCCAGAGAGAGTGGAGATCGGCAGGGAGCTGGGAGCTGCAGCCTCCCAGCCCTCCAGCCTGCCCCGTTCCTGGCTGCCTCTCTACAAAATGTAATTAAAAGCCAAAAAAGCCACTGAGGGCTTCAGAACTCCTCCTTTCCCGTCTGCCCAGATCCGTCGCGAACCTGCCCCGGTGTCCTCCCCCGCTGCACGGGGCTCCTTAGGACACCCCGGAGCTTAATGCCAATGACCTTCCCTTGCTGCTCTCACCTGGGAAGGGCTCAGATGAAAGGGCAGTGGGGGCCCTGCCTGCAGAGTGAAGGACCTTGGGAATGAGGTCGCCGCGGTGTGATCAGTTAAGAGAGGTCGGGATGGGCTGCAAGCCAGTGTGGCTGGGCCCTTACTGACAGGCAGGGGAAATGTGAGCACAGCACACACACACACACACACAGACTCACACACACACACAGCGCATGGAAGGCCGCGGCGGGGCTGGCCCAAGCCAGGAGGGAGCCTGGGACATCCCCCCTGTACCTTTGCAGCAGCGTGTCCACCGACACCAAGACCTCAGCTTCTAGACGCCAGAGCTGTGAGAGGACAGATTCTGTTGTCTGAGCCTCCCTCTGTCCGTGGTGCTCCCCGACGGCCACTCTTGCAAACCAACACAGCGGGTCACACCCACGGCCCTCGCCCCAGGGCTTCACACCCACGCATCACAGTCCCCCGACTGGCTGGCACCCCTCAATGTTTCTTGGGCAGGAGGACAGGTGGGGTGAGGGACGGCAGACATGGAGGGGGAGAGACTAGAAATGCAGAGAGGTGAGTGCTCGGATGGTGCGTGGGCAGCTGACGCGATGGGGGAGGCAGGAGCACGAAGAAGCATGAGAGCCGCCTCCCAGGGTGCTCCCAGAGTCGTCCACGGTGTGCAGCTAAAAGAATGGCCACATGGCACCCAGGCCCCCACATAAGCCAACACCCCCACACCAGGAAAAACAGGCGCCATCTCCTGTAGACCCCCACACACCGCCCAGTCTAGGTCCACCTCCACCTGCTTTTCTCTCCACACCACCTATTCTGAATCCTCACGAACAGCACAAGTGTCTCTGAGGAGGAGCCCAGAAGTAGGGTGGTCTGGGAGCATATCCCCAAGGCTTGTGCTCTGGGACCCAGTTTCACCCTCTCCATGAGCCCCCAGTGGGGTGACACTTCACCAAAGGCTGGGCATGGAGAAGCACCATCCTCTCGGCCTGGGCCTCCTCGGGGGCCCAGAGGCTGCAGGGATCGCGGCCTGCGGCACCAGGCAGAGCCCGGGAGTGAAACAAACCAGCCCTGAGGGGCTGACACTCAGCGCTACTGCCCCCAGCACGCAGGCCACCGGCCCGTCCCCTCCAAAAGTAATCATGGCCGGAAAAACTCCATCGGCTATGAGAAATCTCTGGAAGCTGCTGCCAGAAGCCGTTAATCGACTCCTTTCTGGAGCTCCGAACTCATTTGGCGGGGCTTCTGGGGCGCTCTTTGCCAGCGCAGCCCGGGCTAATAAGTAATTAGAAGATAATTAACATTTGTAACGTACAATGGGAAACATCTGGACCTACTGACTTATTAAAACGTAAGAACCTGATTAATCAACTGCGTAGTGGGACGGAAAGCAGGCTCGGGTCAGGCTGGCTGTTTGGACTCGGCTTCCCCATCTTTCTGCAAGGGACCCCACCCCCCGGTCTCAAGGTGAGGACTGTCTGGCCTGGCGGCCGCCCCAGCCTCCCCACACTTCCTGCTTCCAGGGTACGGGGTAGAGTATCCCCAGGAGCTGGAGGGGTCAGGACCCAGCCCTCTCACTCAGCCAAAGGGAAAGGCCAAGGACAGGGGTGGGGTAGCACCAGGGTCCCCCTCCACCTTCTTCTCCCCTGCCCCCACCTCCTGAGGCACCCAGGAGCACAGGGAGAAAGAGCCCCGGCCCCACCCGCTCCTCTGCCCTGCGCCAAAACTCAACCTGGAAATCGCCATGACTCCAGCCCTCACCCCCAAGGGAAGGGGAGTGCAGAAAATAAACGAGGGAGCACCCCCCCGCCAGGACCAGTGAGTGAGGGGACAAGTGGTCCGGGCCGGTCCCCCACCCTCTGTGTCTCCCCCTGGCCTTCCCACGCCCCTCCCACCTCTGAGCAGCAGGACGGGGAGGCCTGGGAGCACATGTATTTGCGCCTGAACACTCTCCCCAAGGGCCTTGGTTTCCAGCCAAAATATTAGGATGTTGCTCTACCAACTAATCATCCTCCCTCACACAGGAGGAAGCTGAAATCCAAGCCCTGATGTTCCTGTGAACGTGGGCCAAGCCAGCGAGGGGCACGCGGCTTGCCAGCAGAGCTGGGCGGGCGGGTGGAAATCCAGCAGCTGTGCCTGGATGGCTCACAAGGCCATTCCCAGGGACAGTCCATTGAGTAATCTAGCCCCAAGACCCTCCGTGTTCTCTCATCAGAAGTCTGAAGAAAAATACCCCAAATTACACAAATGAGAGAGGGTCTCAGTCTCCCACAAGCCCTCCTTCTACCTCCACCCCGGACCATCTCTGTGCCTCTCCTTCCCTGCCCCAAAAAGGAGCCAGTCATGTGATTGGGTGATGGGGCTGTCTGTCACAGCATTTGAACCCTCAGGGCAAGCTGATTGGGCGGGCATGGGTATGAGCTGACCAATAAGAGGCCTGCCCTGGGATTTTTCTCCCTGATAATGAGGGAAGAGGTCTCCCTGGTTGTAAGACTGTGAAGGAGGCACCGGGCTCCTGGCCTGGAGAAGCAGATCCTGAAGGAACCAGGTGCCTGCAGGAGCAGGAGAAGGTGGGACTGGGGGCAGCCTGGAGCACCAGGCCGCTGTCTCCGGGCCCAGCTGTCTGCCAACACTTCCCGTGGTTGGATTTAGTGAGGCAGTGAGTTCCTTGTTTTTGCTTAGGGCCATCGGGCTGCTGCTGTCATTTCCCAGTGCAGGGAAAGGCTGCAAACCCCAATGCTGCCCTACAGTCCCTGGGAGAGGAGCCTTTATCAGCTGGAGGGTGGACTCAGACAACGGGGGGAAAGCCAGATATGAGAAAGTGATATTTAGCAAATTAACATGGCCAGCAAATTAGCAGGGGAAGGTTTAGTCAGCAAACCATTTCAAGTAATTTGAAAACGACAGCTGCCCGCGGTGGCCCCAGCCGGGCGCCCAAGTAGGCCTCGCTCACTTGGCCGTCTCGAGCCACCCGTCTTGGCCTGCTTTCTCTGTGGTGTTGGATTCTCAGCAGATTATCTTTTAAAGAGCATTTTCACCTACCTTGCCAAGAAGGCAGATGAATTAAGCACTGAGGGAGACGGAGACCCCCCATGGGGGAGAAAAAACCCCATGGCGAGGTAGGGACCCCAGTGAGGAACGTGAAGACGCCCCCATAGGGAGTTGGAGACCTCGGGAGGGGAGAGAGGGAGCTCAGTGCAGAACTGAACAGACAGCAGATCGGCCCCAGGGCCGGGGGAGCAGGGAAAACACCTCTGCACGGGGCCGGGGAGGGAAGAGGGAAGTGGGCAGGGGACAGACGCTGCCCCACCCTAGAACCCTGAGATGGGGTGAGTGAAGGAGACCACCCTGGGCAAGACAGCCAGCGAGGAGGGGAGCCCCACAGCCTCCCTGTACGGGCGAGTGGCCCCAGCCCCCAGCAGCCCAGAGTGTGGGTCCACCAGCCCTCCTCGGGCAGAGGCCTGAGCTGGCTGCTGGGCAGGCCGGCCGGATCCAGCCCAAGTGCAGACTCTGGTTCTCAAGCCTGTGTTCCTCCTGCCAGCCGCCCTGGGCCCTTGCTGAGTCACAGGCCCCAGCGAGGAGCTCCTGAGGGTGCTGGCCAGCCCCAGCTGACCAGAACACAGCAGGCGGTGTGGGCGCCCAGTGGGCGGGGCGGGGCAAGGCCCGGGCAAGGATGACGGGGACCTCGGTCAGCCCCGGAGGGAAACCAGCCGGAGAGAAAAACTCAGTCACTCTGGGCCACGAACTTACGAGGCAGCCAATTTGCGGAGAACCTGTCCGTCACTCGTGCCTCCGGCAAGGTCTGCGCAGGCAATTTGGGTCTATCAGCCTTTAAATTGTAGACGGCCGGGGTGTCGCTCAGTCGGCTGCCACAACACCGAGATGGAAGGACTGGGGGTGAGTGACAGCTCCAATAAATGCATTCCTGCCAGGAAAATAGCATTACCACGCCGAGGTGCTTTGGAAAGTATTGAACTTGAGGAAGAAATAAAATAAAAATAAAATGGCTCTGGAGCTCCCGGCGCTCCGTCATTACTGCAGACACAGTGGGGAGAAGGAGGCCCATCATCAGATAAATCTCACGCTGTCCTTGCAGGGAGAGGTGCTGTGTCACCGCGCGGGAGCGGCTGGCCAGACAGCCCGCGTCTGGGGCGAGTGGGGAGCTGCTCGGCCAGGGGCGCCCCCGGGAGCCATCCAGAGCAGCGTCCTCATTCACAGGTGGGGAAACTGAGGCCAAGGCACGCAGGAGGGCCTGAGATTACAGAAGGGCAAGCACAGCGCAGCACAAGAGCAGCCCCCGGGGCTCTGAATCGGGGGCCATCAAGGACCCAAGTTAGGGACCCTCTCAGCTGCTCTCACCTGTGCGGGACACTGTCCCCCGATGAGCGAGCAGTCAGGGGAAAACCACCAGCCCGGAACCCCAGCCTGACTGGGAACTGACTCCCTCCCATGGCGGCCGCTCTAGCCAAAGAAGGTCTGTGCTTCCGGCCACCCGCCCCCGTCCCGCCCACGCCCACCCCATCCTTGCCTTTCCAAGTAACTGCGAGCCTCGGGGGGCGCAGCCTGCCCCTTCTGCCTGAGAGCTCTGGGAAGACCCCTGGGGAAATTCAGCAGCAATCTCCGCCCAGCTGTGTCTCAGCCCCCAGGTGGGACACCGCACTGGCCGAGCCGGTGGACTGGCCCGGCGATGAGGCCACGGGCCGAGCCTCCGAGGGCGCCCGTCTGGGCTGGGCCCCTCAGTCCCCGCCCGTTTCTTCAGCTGCGCGTGAAGGAGAGGGCGCGACCCCGCAGGAGTCGTGAGAGGAGGGACTGGTCCTCCAGGAGCGCGGACGGGGGCTGAGCAAACCCTGAAGCTCCCGCCCCGCGCAGCCCCGCCCCGTGGCCCCGCCAGCACCTCTCACACCCCGGCCCTGCGCACGCCCGCGCGCACCTCCTCACCGCGTGCCGCTCCCTCACGCGCGTGTTCCAACTGCCTTTGGTGTTGAACACCCGGACGGACACTCAAGCCTCAGGGCCGTGTCCCCGTCATTGCCGCGGAGGCTCCGAGGACCCGCTGGCTTCCCGGGTAGAGATGTGTGCGGGGGCATGTTGGCTCATTTCCCCGACCCCCAGGCTGCCTTTCACGCCCACCAGCCCGAGGCGTGGACATCAAAGGGCGTCCTCGTGGGACATCCGTGCCGGCGGAGTGACCACCGATTGCCCCATCTCAGGGGAAGGGCACCTGGCGGGGGACAGGTGGGAAGGAGACCAGCCCTGGAGGCCCTGGTCTCGGGGCGCGCACAAGACGCCCGTGGGGCACTACAGATGCCAGCGCTGCGTCCTGTGCACACTGAGCGCCCGGGCAGCCAGCGGACCGGGAGCCCGTCACCCGGACCTTGGTGCGCCGTGGGTCAGACTGACCTTCACCAGGGAGCGCCTCCGCTGATCCCAGCCGCCGCCTCCCCCGGGAGGAGCGGGGTCGCGACCTCACCCCTGCCGCCAAGCCCGCCTCAGGCCCCTACCCTGTGAAGACTCTGTCCTGGCAGGCGAGGGGCCAGCTGTGGGCTCCAGGTCTCGTCCAGATGTCAGCAATAACGTCTGTATGAAGACTTCCACACGACAGCACTCCCAGCTGCTTGAACGTGGCTGGGAGCGCCAAGAAGGCTCGTGCGCGGCCAGAGATGGCCGTGCAGAGCAGCCAGGCCGCCGGGAAGATAAAGGTGCCTCCAAGCCCCTGCCTGTGTGGCTGCTGTCTCTGGAACCTTCTCCTGGCCTCCCAGGTGGCTCCTGTCTCGGCCAGTACCACCCAGAGGCAAAAGCCAGCCCCACGTGGGCAAGAGCAAGAACTCCTCCGTGCACCGGCCCAGGGCCCCGCCGACGGCAGGTGCTGCACCAGAGGGCTCTCGGCGGGAGAAGCGGCGGCCTGGCCAGCAAGGCGCCCTGGCACAGCTGTCCTCGGGCTGGGGAGGAGCCGGGCCCAAGGGGAGCTGTTCCCCCACAGCCGCTGTGCCGCAGAAGCCATGAGCTGAGAAAGGGCTTGAGGCACGCAAGCCCAGGTTCAGCGTCCCCTGGACACGGGGTCACAGCGGAGGGCGCCCCACATCCCTGGGAGCCCTCCGTGCAGCCCTGAGCTCAGGCAGGCTCAGACAGCCAGAGGCCCCAACAGGAATGAGGCCTCTTCTGTGGCAAGACAGTCATCCAGCAGCACCTCCCCGCGGAGCCCACCGACTTCCCTCTGCCAGGTGATAGGGGCCCTCCCAGATCTGAGGACCTGGGCACACCCCCCACCATCCACACTCCCGACGTGCCCCGGCGGCCCTCCTCTCTTCGGAGCATAACCTCGAGGCCCCACTGAGTCGTAACTGTTACTCCGCGCCACCCCCAGGCAAAGGCTCTCTGTGCCTGTTCTTGCGCAGACGGATCTCGGGGAGGTGCCCGCCGACCGTGAGAGCTGCAGTCACGGATGTTGCGGGTCTAATAATAACAATAACGGCCCACCCAGTGGTGAGCTCTGGGCCGGCCCCTGCAGACCCGCGCCTGAGACCAGTGATGGTGGAGGTGGGCATCATGGAGAATCACTCAGGCATTCTGGAAGGAGGAAGGAGGTAGAACCCCCCCAGACCAGCAGCCCCTCTGCACCGCTGGGGTCCAGAAGCACGTGTCGGTGGTGTGGACAAGGGGCTCCCGGCCTGTGTTGTGTCTGAATGGCCTGATGAAGTTTCATTGCGTGTCTTTAAACAATCAATGCCTGCAAGACCCCTGGAAATCACAACAATTAAGTCTAAATTAAATGCCACTTTGAAATTTCACTTTCAGGTCTAGATTAGCTATAATCGATTCTGTTTGATTAGACTGAACTGGCATTTGAATGTAAACAGTCAGCAGGGAGGGGCGGTGGGGCCCGGGCAGTGACCGATCCCATCAGAGCAGGGAGGTGTCCAGCGGGTCTTGCTCTTTTTGGCTGGCGACCGTACTGGACACTGCCTGCCCTGGTCTGCACAGCACCCCTCCCCTCCCTTTCCCCGGCCCCATTCTCCGTGCCGGCACGCTGAGTCTGGGTTGTGGTCAACCTGAGTCCTGAAGTGGACATGTGACTCTCATCTGGCCAATCAGAGCACTGCATTTCTCCGGCCACAGTGATTGGTCCAGAACTGGGCACGTGATCACAGATGAGCCAATAAAGGCCATGAAAAAGTCTTGTAGGACCTGCTGGGAGAGAGATCTGGAGACGGTGAGGCTGGTGCAGCAGCAGCCATCACGCCCCCAGAGGCGCCTGAGCCCCGTGGCGTCCCCCAGTGGCCCAGCCACGCTCACACATCTCCCCGAGCGCCCTTCCCTTGGCTGTTTCGTGGAGGCTGCCGGCTTTCCAGGGAAGACTGCGGGAGGGGCAGGAAGACCGTCTCTGCGGAAGTGTTTAGGTCCACTTGGTGTCCACTCAGCTCTTCAGGGAGGACACAGGAGGAGCAGAGACCAAGAAGGGGGCCCTGGGCTCCATATCGGTGTTTGGAGGGTCGAGACCAGCTGTTAGAATGTGACGACCCTGCGGCCCTTGTCAGGTCAGGGCCTGACCCCGCAGACCAGGAGGTGCCCATGGAGCTGGGGTGTGCAGAGCTGGACCGAGCCGACGCTAGCGCCCCAGCTGCCTTATTTCCGTGACGCTTTCCAATTTCACAGCGAAGGCGCCGCGGCCGACTTCCTCTGCCGAGTGACTCCCTCAGCTGGGGGGGCATCTCCTGGCGAGGCTGAGGAAGGGGGTCCCCAATTCTCCCCTAGCAGCAGACCAGCAGAACTGCTCCATCTCCCACTCCGAGGGCCCCGCGGGGGAGTCTGGGACCTGCCCCACTCCAGGAGCCTCCCTGCGGGGGCAGGGGAAGGACTGCAGGGTGTCCAGTAAGCGCCCCGTGCTGGGGATTCAGACTTGAAAATGCAGTTCTAGAATCTAATTAACATCCCAGTGCAAAGAACAGGGGTTCTGTGGGGTTTCCCGACATAGCCACAGTCCTTCCTTAACAGCTAGAACTGTCGATCACTTACTAAGTGGTGAACAAGGGGCAGAAAAGGCACTTGCGCTTCCGCAGCCACAGTCCCGCCAGCGCCGCCATCTCCTGGAGTGGGAGCCGGGGGCCCAGGCTCCGGGCTCCAGGGGCTGCGCCTGGACCAGGGGTCCTGGCAGAGAGAGGTGCCGACCCCAACCCAGCAGGATTTATGAAGCGACAAGAGCCGATGTAGGCGCCCCAGCCTCCAAGGGGGGTGGGGGGCGCAGTGGAGACGCAGGAGGAAATGTCCTGAGAACCTGCAGGCTGGGCCCCCCACTGCATGCCACTGCCAAGAAAGGACCCGGTGAGTTGGTGGGTTCCGAGAGCCGGGGTCCTGCCCCAGAGCCAACCTCAAGCGGGGGTGGGGTGGGGGCAGGGGCCAGCAGGCTCCCCACAGACTAAAGACCCGAGAGGTGCACCGCCCCGCCATCCACCTGCACCCTTCAGCGGCGCTGAGCTGCGGGCCTGGCCCTGCAGGACGAAGAACGCCCCGCGGCGCCTCAGGACGGCCATCAGGCAGCAGAGGCCATGCGCCGCCGGCCCAGCTCGGGCCTTCATGTAGCCTTCTCAAGCTTTTCCGCCAGCAGTAAAGGAGACTGCCACGCGCCGCGGCGGGGGCCACACCCCACTCAGCGCCAGCAGACTGAATAATTAAAGGGAGACAAAGCTCCCCAGCAGAGCGGGCGGCCTTCTGGAGAGACACAGCGGCCCGAGCCTCTGCCAAGGGCCTCTCCAGCCCAAGCCGGCCGCTCCTCTCCAGCCTGTCCCGGGGTGAGGTGGGTTTGTCTGGGGCTCGTGTTTTCCTTGGAGAGCTTGCTGACGACTTGGCCGACGACTTGGAAAGATAAAGATCGTTCTGAAAGCAAACTGCCAGGCGACATCCCGCCACTGTCCTTGCAGGGAGGCGACAGGGGCCGCCGTCTCCGTCCTGTCCGGCCAGGGGAGGGCGACGCTGGTTCCTGCCTGCTCCAGCGGGCCGGCCTGCCATCTGGGCCCCAAAGTCAAGGGGACAGAGCGCCAGGCACTCTGCAGCCTCCAGGGCTCACAGGTGAGAACTGGGGGCGTCTCCTAGCTTCTGGGGTTCACAGATGAGCCAGGCGAGGCCTGTGGGGAACCCCACAATGTCTGGGTTCACAGAGGAGCCAGGTGAGGTCAGGAACCCTCATCCTCTGGGTTTCAGTAAGAACGAGTCCAGCATCACGTCCTCCCACGTCCCGAGGCTTCTGCCCTCAGACGCCCCCGCCAAGCTGGGGCTCCCCAACACCCCTCCTCTCACGCCCCATCTCTGGGTGGCACGTCCTGGCCCTACCTCCACCAGCACCTCCGCATCAGCATGGCCAGCGGGGTCCAGTGCACATCCACGTCTCGGTGGACGGGTCGAGCTGACTGGACAGAGCAGAGCCGTCCAGCCTCTCCTCCAAGGCTGGGCTTTCTGGAAGGGTCTCTGGGTCACTAGAAGCACCCACCAGTCAGTCAAATCAGATCCAGAAGTTCTCCAGAACATGTGAGACTCACACTTCAGCTTTGGTGCCCACGTGGCAGGCACTGGGGCAGCACCCCAGCAGCCGCCTAGCCGGTGCCCATGAGCCCAGCCTCGCAGCCGGCACACCAGGGCCAGCAGTGGCAGGAGGCCTCTGTGATCGGTGCAGGAGGCTCTGGAAACCAGGCTTGTCCCTCACAAGGCGCGGAAGCGACCAGCCGGCCCCAAGTGAGGTCGAGGCCTGAGCACACAGGGGTCTGGGTTTCACTGGGGTCTGGGTTTCACGAGCCCAGGTCTTTGCGTGGGCTCAGCAGAAGAGCAGAGCAGGGAGGCAGAAGGAGGAGCAGCCTCCCGCCACAGCACCCGCCGTCGCCGTCCAAGAGAAGGGAACCGAAGACACGTCCGTGCCCATCCACCCCGCACCGAGCTGGCCAGCCGGACCTGGCCCAGAGGGGTCTCGAGCAGGGAGTGGGGGGCCCTGCTCTCCCCTGGCTGTGGGCTGGCACGGCACTCACTCGGCCGGGCCCCGGGCAGCGGACGCCTCGGCGTCAGAGCTTCAGTCAGAGCCCTGCATTCCGAGGGTCTTGGGGGCCCCCAGGTCCTGGACGCCACTTTGGGGGGATAGGGGGCTGCCATTCCTCCTTGGGGTGTGTGCCCCCCAAGTTCAACTCCGTCCAGGCTGGACTCTGCCCAGCAGCTCGCAGGGAATGAGGTGCTGATCCCCCGAACTCCCTGAGCCGGGTGGGGACCCCGGCGTGGGGTCCATTCTGGCTTCCCTGGAAGCCCCGCCCAGCTCGGTCAGGCGGTGCTGGGGGGCCTTGAGTGCGTGCGAGTGACCGATGCGTCCCGCTCCCCAGGGGCACACTGGTGGGCTGGGAAGTGGAGGCGCCTCCCTGCCCACACATCATTCACGGGCTCCCCTGCTCGCGGGGGTCCTTCACGGAGGGAGAGCCCGGAATTTCAGGGGCTTCACAAAAACCCAAGCTCCTCTTCATCGCGCAGGACACAGGGTGGTGCCGCCCAGCTGGCTCTCCTGGCCGCTCCGCCTCCCAAGTCCTCGAGGCCACTCTGCTCTCCTCCAGAAGGCAGGGGAGAGCGGGGCCAGCCCGGAGGCTCACACGGCGGGGACGTGACCCACACCCCACCCCCACCCAGGGCAGGGACCAGGGCGCCGGCCGCCCGAAACCCAGCGACACCTTCAAGGCGAGCACAGGGCACGGGGAGGGCGCCGTTCAGATGCGTCTGCTTGGCCAGGAGATGCTGTGTCCTCTCCCCATCAGGCCTGCGACCTCCCACACCCCACCCCTGCACACCCTGCCCTCTCCGGTACTGCACCCCTCACCGTGGAGGCGCCGCCGTCCCCCCAGTGCCCAGGGCAGACTTGCGAAGGGCTTTCCTCCCTTCCTCTGGCTGCCGAGCAACAGTGGCCCGGGGGAGCACCCCAAGACTCACTCTGGGCGTTTCCAGCAGCGAAACAGCCTGCGCCACGGAGGGGGAAGCAGTGAGGGGGCGGGGCATGGATCCGGGAGTCCTTCGGGCCCCCGAGCTGCTCCCGCCCCGCAGACGAGCCCCCAGTGGTTCACGGTCCCCTGAGGCCGCAGAGCTGGAG
The DNA here is from genome assembly GCA_004024925.1 of Scalopus aquaticus. NCBI lineage: Eukaryota > Metazoa > Chordata > Mammalia > Eulipotyphla > Talpidae > Scalopus > Scalopus aquaticus. The sequence continues at coordinate 106,832 of PVIJ01004027.1, read as the reverse complement.
TGGGTCATCCGCCAGGGACGCCCGCGCTGCAGCGCCCGCACCGGGACCCTGAGCATCCAGGGGCGGAAGCCGGAGCATCCGCGGAAGGAGGGCCCCGCCCCGCGCCCGCGGACGTGCTGCTGCGAGCACTGGGCCTCCGTCTACACCGCCTGCCTGGACGACAGCAGATCTGGGAACGCAGCTGTCCAGCGCCCCAGGCACTCATAAGCCCCGGGCCGCGCCCTGGCCCCCAGCGCTCGGGCACCTGGGGAGCCCGCGGGAGAGCGCCCGCTGCGGACCGGGCCCACATCCCGCTGTGCAGGAAGCCGGCCAGCCGGGGCGCTCTGGCCTGGGCCCTCGTGCAAGAGCATGTGTGAGCGGGTGTGAGCGTGCAACTCCGTGTGCGTGCGAACTGTGTCTGAGAGTGAGCCTGCGTGTCTGTTTCTGGGTGTGTGTGCAGCGTGTGCGTGAGTGTGCCTGCGTGTGTCTAAGTCCCGTGTGCACACGTGGTCTTTCCTCCCTTCTTTTATTTATTAAACTTCGCACTAGATCGCTGACGCTTCAGCTGCACAGCGCGGCAGGCGGCAAGCCCGCGGGAAGGCCAGCGGGAGAAGCGGGCAGACTGCCGCCCGCGGCCTCTCTGCGGTGTCCCGCGCAGCCTCCCCGACCTCAGCTAACCCCAGACCTGAACTGAGCTCAGAATTCTGTCCGAGGGTCAGTCTAGTGGCCTGGCTGGACACGCAGACACACGCTCAGACCCCCACCTTACCTGAGGGGAGCTCAGGCTGCCCGGCGGGACAAGGTCCTCGAGCTCCGGCCGGTGGCCGAGGTCGCCCGGGAAGCCGACCTTCCCTCCAACACCGGCCGAGCTCTGCGGGGCGCCTTCCAGGCTGAAAGGGGGCCGTGCGGAAGGGGCTCGGCGCCTGCCCGCCGCCCACCTCCGCCCACCCGCCGCCCACCTGCCCGCGCGGCCCGCAGGGGTGAGCCCTGGGAACGGCCACGCGGGCAGGTGCCCACACGGACACACACGTGGGCATACATTCCGGGGAAGAAGCAAACCCGCTCCGTTGCCATGACAACCCAACTTGGGGCTGCAGCAAGAGCTTTAATTGGAAGCGCTTATTTGGCTGAAACCCCAGGAATAATCAACAGGAGATGAGGAACATTAAAAGCCAGCAGGAGGCATGGAGCCTCTTGGAGGAGACGGGCGACAGGAAGGACAAGCCCCAAAACTCCGTGGGACACGCCCCCGCCCCGCCCCGCCCCGCCCCGCCCCGGTGCTGTGCGAGGGGGCGCGCGCACGCCCCGCCCAGAGCTGTGGGCGCCCTCCCGCTTCCAACACCCTTCAGCGCTCCTCCCGCTTCACAGATGGGGAAACTGAGGCTCGGGAACTTAAGGCGGGGGCCCAAGTCCACCCGGGCGACTGACCCCAGAGGCCACGTCCTGTACGGGGCTTCCACGTCCGAGAGTCCCCAGGAGCCCCGGCCCGGAGCCTTTGCTCTTGCGAAACCCTGACGCCCCAGGGCGCCCCAGACGCCCAAGTCACAGCTCAGCTTGGTCACCAGCCTGGCCACGGCCGACGTCCCGACACCAGCCACACCGCACCTGCCACTTCCCCACCGGCTGCCCTCCCCCGCACCTCTCGGCCCTGGCCACCAGCGTCTGCCCCCAGCGGCCGTGGGCCTGGTGACCCCTGGTGGCAGCCACGGGCACTGCCCTGAGACCTGGGTTACCTCCAGACCCCAAGTTGGGAAGGCGCTGGCCCCAGAGAGCCTCTGGGAAAGGATTCAGGGACATCCACTGGGCATCCACTGGGCATTCAGGGACATCAGAGGCATCCACTGGGCATCTCACTGCTGCCCTGTCCACCAGCAACCGGGCAGAGGCCCACAGTCCTTCCTAGGTCCATCAAATGGCCCCGCAGGCCCAGCCCCTGACTCGGAAGGGCCCTGCCAGCCCATCCACGGCCCCAGGGCCTGAGCCTGGCGTCCCCCAGCCACATCGGCTGGCCCCGGAGCCCTGGCACGCACCCTCCCCGCCCCCGAGCCCGGCTGTGCACACGGGCAGTGTCCATGAGTAAACAGTGCCCAGCAGACAGGGCAGGCTGAGCCGCCAGCGTCGGGCGCAAAAAAGGTATTTTTACCCAAACAGTTATCCCCCAGCAATTTAAATTACTTTCTTAACGCGACTGGCATTTACTCAGTTGGCATCTTATTAAATTCCCTTCCTTGAACTATTCGAATATGCAAGTCGCTGGTATCCAAACAAGAAGTCTCACAACTCAAATAGTGAGGCCTGTGTGCCCCACCCCCCAAGTCGGAGCAGAGGCCAAGAGACCCGCCAGCCGTTCCCAGGGAGCCTCGGGGCACCCCAGCCCAGCCCCCAAGTGCCTCGTGAAAGCAGACCAGGTCCAGCAGGGGCCCCGGGGGCATCAGAGATACCTGGGGTCCCGCCCTTCGCTGGACGGAGGACACCAGGGTCACCCCCACCTGGCCGACCTGACTTTGGGGGACAGCACTCAGTGGCCCAGGCAGTGGGTGGAGACCACTGGCTCCCCCACCCCCTTTCGTGTCCCTACCAAAAGTCCCAACAGGCTGGCCGCCCAGGAGGTGACCATCCCCGCCCACGGCCGTGTGCCCCCGAGGGGGAGCCACAGAGGAGAACAGGTGTTCCCTGGCTCAGACCCCGCAAGAGCCCCGGACCCCGCGGTGAGCGCCTCTCTGCAGGGGCGGGAGGGATGGAGCGGGTGGGAAGGAGGAAGAGGACCCCGGGGGCGGGGGACGAGGACCTGGCGCCGGGCAGCCTGGGCTTGAACCTGGCCCTGCGGCCTGCTCCCTGTGCGACCTGGGGCGGGTCCCCTCCCTGTGACCCCCGTGTCCCTGTCACGAAACGGGAGCCGCAGCAGCTCCTCCTCCAGGGCCGCTGGAGAGCCAGGGGTCACCGTCAAGCGTGTGGGCTGCCCGCGGGCCCGTCCTCAGGGCGAGCACAGCCGGAGCCAGCGGCCCCACCCCGAGCAGCCAGCCGCATCCCCGAGGTGCGCCGGACGCGCGCGGGCTCGGGACACACCCCCAGATACGGCCCCTCTCAGGTCGGCTACTTTTAAGGTAGGAGGGGTGTGAAGGAACCGGACGGACGGCAGGTGCAAGGGCTCTCGTCCTCCCTGGAGCAGGTCATAGGCCTTTTATGATGTGCCCTCCATGGCAGGAGGAGAGGAGAAGAACCAGATGAGAGCCTCCAACGCCCCCTCACCCCCACACCTCCCAGGGCTGCCCTTCCCGCAGGCCTAGCACAGCACCCCATAGCATCCTTTCACTCAACACCGCTCCGTTATAACATCGAGGAGCACAAAAGAGAGACCGTGGGGGCTGAGTGGACACTGCCGAGGCCCCGCCACGCCACGGGCAGCCGTGTCCAGCATGAGCTGCTGTGTCCTTTGTCCCAGGCCTGGCACTTCCAGCCCGCAGCCAGGCTGGCCCGCGGGGTCTGGGAGAAACCCAGAGCGAGGGGGAGGACCAGGAGGCTGAGGCGAGCTGGCCGTGGGTGACGGGAGACAAGAGGGCAGCCCCGGAAGAGGGCAGCCCAGGGGTGGGGTCTGGCCTCACCCACGGCGACCCAGGCGTGGACACGGCCCGCTCCTTGGGCCCGGGCCCCTCCCGCGCTGCCCTGAGCTGCTGACCCGGTCCCGGCTGCCTGTCTGGGCCGCACAGCGGCTGGGAAGTTGGTGAAGCTGCGGGGTGGCGGCGCCTGGAGGGGCAGAACGCTGCCCGGTGAGGGCGCCCAGGCCCCGGCCCCTCCGTCCACAGGAGCGAGGCAGGGGAGGAGCCCTCGTGCTACCCGTGGGCGAGGCCACTCCCGCCGGCCCGCCCGCCCCACTGGACAGGACTGAAGGCCCAGCCGGTAGAAGCCCCGCTTCTGCCCGGCAGGCCTGCGGTCAGGGGGAGCCTGGGCGGCGCCCGGGGCCTCTCTGGCGATCCGGTGCCTCCAGGTACCGGGCCCAGACCCCCGCTGCCTCCTCTCCACCAGCGCCCCGAGCTGGGATTTCACACCCAGCGACGAGCTTTCCACGAGTCACGCCGCCTCTGCCGCTGGCAGCAACAGGCCGCACCAGGAGCCCGCCCGCTGCCTCGGTGCTCGCCGGGGTGGGAAGCACCAGGCACGTCCCCGCACGCAGCTCCCCACGGGGCGAGTCCGGGGCAGCGGGCACCCCACACACCCCAAGGACCCTCTCAAGGGTGACAGAGCAGGAGGCCGGGGGAGCGCTGGAGTCCAGTTGGAGGCGCGGGGGCCTGCGACGCCCGTCTCTCCCGCCCAAACCACGCCCAGAGCTGGTGAGCAGGGCCGCGCCGGACCGGAAAGGGGACCCGCGCGGTGCGCCCCGCCTGCACACGGGCTGCGCGCAGCCCTTCCGGGGAGAGCCCTGAAGCAGCCAGCGTGTGCCGCCCGGTAAACCGCAGACTTGCGGCGCGGCTCGAGCGCCTCATCTCGCAGGGGTGCGCCTGGGAGCTGACGGGCTCCGGGGCCTAAACCCAGGCTGCGGGCAGGCGGTGCTCCCCGAGGCCGCAGGAGGTTCTGCGTCTCCTTGCGCCAACGTCCAGCGGCCACTGCGGTCCCGGCTCAGGCCCTCTGGGCTGAAGAGGGACGCTGCGCCCCCGCCCGGCCTCTGCCCTCCCCCAGGTAGGGAGGCTCCCCCTGGATGAGCCAGAACTCTGTCAGATGAGCAGCCTGGGGCCCCCACGTCCTCCCCGGCGTGTGACCCCCTGGCCGCCGGCGGCCGAGCAGGCCCCAGCAGGCCTCAGTCCCTCGGGGCACACGGGGAGTCCGTGGGCGGAGCAGGGGCAGGGACAGCCTGCCAGGGGACCAGTCGCTGCTCGGGGCCAGCCGAACCCACGCGCCTCAGAAGACAGGCACGCGCCCGGACCGCGGAGGGGCGGGGTGGGGGGCCGGAGGGGGCCGGAGGGGGCCGGAGGGGCCGGCATCATCGCCTCCGCGGCGCCTCCGCGCCACAGAACATCTTGCTTCATCCCGACACTTGTCATAGCTCTGGGCCAACTGTTAAAATAACTTCGTGGTTGTTATTACAAAGTAATAGATGTTTATTGTAGAGATTTCAGAAAATGCGGAGAAGCTAAAAGAAGGGAATACAAATTACCTCAAATCCCAAACTGCAAATGTGTTTCTGTCCACCCTTCCAGTGATTTTCCTAAGCATCCACTTCTGTTTTTCTAAAATGAGCACTTTAAAAATGGGCTCGTACTTCCCTTCCTATCTGGCAAGACGCCTTTCTCCTGAGTGTCTCACGAACGTGTGGGGGAGACAGCTCGCTCCCCCCGCCACGTCCGCCCGCCACGCCTCCCCAGAAAGGGACGTGGCAGGGCAGAGATTAGTCCCGAGTCTGCGTTAAGACATCACACACGCAACGCACGTGCGTGCACACATGGCCATGGTACACACGTGTGCACATATAAACACACCCCTGTGTGCATGGGCACAGACACGTGTGGATGTGTGTTGCACGTATGTGCCTGCCGTGTGCATGTGTGCACACGTGGACCCATGCACGTGCGCCTGTTCCTGCACACCTGCTCACACCTGCTCACACCTGCACACCTGTACACCTGCTCACCTGTTCCTGCACACCTACATACCTGCACACACAGATCTCACTCTCCTCCCCTGCACCCCTCGAGCAGCCTCTGCCCAGGCTGCTCCTTGGGCACCACTGACCTTCGCTCTGCTCTCCAGTGTCCCCAGGGCCCCCGGTCTCTTTGCCGTGGTCTGCGGTCTGGCCGTGGGCACACCTGGCCTCTGAACAGCAGACGTGCCTTGCGGGGCCATCAGCCCTGCCCAGCTGGTCGCGCCATGGAGACCCCAGCAGCGTGGGCCTCCACCTGGACCAGCCAACGGGACCGCACCTGCCCCACCAGGTAGAGCCACGACCGCCCGGCCTGGGCACCTTCCGGCCATGTCCTCAGGGGCCAAGACAGGGAGTGGGGCATAGGTCACGTAGCCATGCCCCATTCGGGGGCAAACGGCAGCCCCCAGTGCTCCCCAACTCCCACACCGCAGCAGGGGCAACAACACACCCCTGGGTGCTTCCTGAGATGGGGCTGAGGAGCCGCAGCAGAGGGGGCCGGGTGGGGGGCGGGATGGCGGCAAGAGCCGGGCGCAGGCAGGGGAGGCGGGGCTGTGAGCCTGGGAGGAGGGTGTGTCCAGAGCCTTCGCCAGGTGATGGCCACCGAGAGGGCATGGAGGGGCCTCCTGGCCTCATTCTCCCCCCAGCGACCCCTGACCCCACCCACAGGCTGCCCCTGCCAGACCAGGCTGCGAGCCCCGAGCGTCCTTCTCGGGCTCCTGCGCCCTGCCCCGCCCAGGACGGGTCAGCCTTCCGCAGCATGAAGCTTGGTTTCCTTAAAAGTTCGCCCACGTGGAGATCAGCTGACTGTCAGTGCCCCTTTCCTCCCCCGGATGGGAGCGTGGTCCTGGACAGCCAGTCGGAGCTGGCTGCTGAGAACTTTCTGGAGAATCTGCATGGCCTCATTTGGCTCTCACTCGATTGAGGCCCTAACGCGGAACGTAAAGTTTCTATAGAAACTGCCTTCAAAATATCTTAATTGAACTTGATTTAATTAGCATCTTAATTAAACTTTTTAAAGATAATTATAGACTCACATACAGTTGTGAGAAGTAACACGGAGACCTGACGTGCCCTCCACGCGTCCTCCCCGGGGTGCGACGTTTGCCAGACAACAGGACGGGACGCACCCCAGAATAGTGACCTCCTGGAGACAGGCCGAGCCCAAGGCCACAGTCCCGTGCCGGGACCCGACAGCCACGTCCTCGCCACGCTCGCCCTGTGCCAGCCTCTGCCCCGTCCCCATTCTGCTTCCAGAACGTTAAGGACAGGGAGGCTCTCCTCGCGCCCCTCACACGTGATCCTCTCCAAGACTCAACCCACTGTGCCGCCACCAGCAGCCCCAGTCCACGGCACGGAGCCACCACAGAGGAGGCTGCGGTGCAGGTCCACGTCGTCCTCTGGGAGACTCCCCCAGGTGTGGGCTGCTCGGCCGGGGGGAGGGGGTGTTGGGCTCTTGGAGGAGCCACCAAACGCGCTTACAGAGTGACCACCTCTCCACGCCCCCAGCCCCGCAAGGCCCACCCCTCCACGTTCCAGCCAGTGTTGGGTGCGGTCACTTCTTAAACATTTAAGACATTCTGGAAACGCGAGAGACACGCCGTGCTGCTATGCTGCATTTCCCCGTGGCCAGCCAAGCTGGATAGCTTGTCCGCGAGCGTATTTGTGTCCATCGGTAAGACGTCTTCACGTCTGCTCACGTCCTGTACCCACATTCTAGCTGGATGGTTTGCTTTTGAATATTGAGTAGAGAGGCCTTCAGATATTTGCAAATATCTATCTGCTCCCACGCTACAATTTGTCTTTTCAGGGCCTCCCTAGTGGTGCAGTTGTTAGGCGCTGCACTGTGGCGCTGTCGGCAGCCGCGACGCGATTCCCACATGTCGCGGCAGACCTCTCCTGTCTCCCCGCTGCTCCCCTCAGCAGTGTGTTTCTGTCCATCTGCCTGTTCTGCTCCCCACTCTGTCTCTGGTGAACCCTCTCGCCACCCCGCCTCTGGCCTGTACCCCAGCTAGTATGCATAAATAAATCAATCTTTAAAAAAAAATTGTCTTTTCATCCTCATCACAGAGTCTTCCATGGGGGGAAAAGTCTTCGGGTTTTTTTTTTTTTTAAGATTGATTTATTTATGCATACAGAGAGGTCTGCCGTGCCATGTTGGAATCTCCCTGGCCGGGCGTTGAACTTGCCTCGCTGCTGCCGACAGCTCCACAGCGCAGCGCTCAACCGCTGCGCCACCAGGGAGGCCCAGGAAAAAGTCTTCGTTTTGATGAAGCCAGATTGGTCACTTTTTCTATTTAATAGCTGTGTTTGGTGTCACATCCAGAAACTCTGCCGAGCCTGTAAATATTCTCTTATCCTTTTTAACATTTATACTTTACATCCACGATTCATTTGTAGCTGACTGTTATGGACAGTGTGAGATTTGGTTCAGGGTTCAATTGTTTTTGCCTCCCGATGTCCAACTGCAACAGCACTGTTTCTTGAAAAGGCTATTTTTCTTCCTCCTGTTGAATTGCTTTTGTACCTCTGTCAAAATCACTTGGGCAGAGTTGTGGGAGCCTGTTTCTGTGGCGTCTGTTCTGTCTCATTGGGCTACGAGACTGTCCTTTTGTCACTGGACATGATCTTCATTGTGGTCACTATGTAATTAATCTTGAATTATTCCTGATAATCAGTTGAATTATTCCCACTTTATTTTTCTTTTTCAATGTTTATTTAATTATTCTTTATTTTTTGGTCCAAATAAATATTCAAATAATCTTGTGCATAACTATCCAAAAGAAATCTTGCTGGGATTTTGATGGGAACGGTGTTAAGCTCCTATGTCAGTTTAGGGAGAAATGACATCCCAGCCACGAGTAAAGTATCCCTCCCGATTTATTTAGCCCCTCCAGGATTTCGTTTATCAGGAATGTGTCATATACAGCTCACAAATCTCTGCAATGGTTTCATTAAACTTACACCTAAGTATTTCTTTACTGAATGTTCGCAAACAGCGTTCTATTTGGAAAGCAGGTGCTTGTGTGCTCATTTTGAGATGTGGCAATTGCCGCAGATACAAGAGAAAACAGCGTGGAGAGGGCCCGGCTGTCCCCGCAGCGAATCTGCAGCAGCGACGGGCACGTGAGCCAAGAGCTGAGCTGCTCCTGCCCCCGCAGAACCCGGGCAGTGCCTGCACTCCTGGCCACTGCCAACCGCGGGGGTCCTCGGCGGGGCGGCGGCACCAGGGCTCAGGCGTGGCCATGGAAGGCCACGAGTAACGGCACAGCCAGCACCACGCGCTGGCCCTGGGGAGTGAGAGGGCCTCAGGGCTTCAACACAGACTCCAAAGGGTCCTCCCCCGGGGCCGCCACAGAGGAGCGAGCAGAGGAGCGCAGTCGCAGCCAGCAACACGGCTTTGCACCTGACCGGGAAGGGTGGGGCTGGGCGCACGAGAGTCTCTGAGGACACTGCGAGGTGGACCCACCCCAGGACTTCCTCCGCTTCTCACCATAAATCTAATCGGCAAACCACTGCGCCTCACACAGGTCCGTGAACTCCGCCACACGCTTTCCAATCACCTTGTTCCACTCGACAGAGGCCAGTGGGCAGTGTCTGCCTGGGGCGTGGGGCCGGGTGGCCTTCCTGGAGTGGACCCTCCGCTTCCTGGCCCCCGTCAGCGCCTTGGTTCATGGGGCTTCAGAGGCACACTGAGGCCCCAGCCTGGGGGAGACAGCAGGAGAGACATGCGGAATTCCCAAGCTTTCTGCCGCAGCTGGGAGCCTTTCTAAAAACTAAAGGGATGGGGGCAGGCGGGGGGCCCGGGGTACAAGCAGTGCCCAGCCCTCAGAGAACCAGACCCAGGTCCTCAGCGGGGAGGAGGAAGGCCAAGCTCAGCCCCGGTTCCCCCACCTTCCCCAGCAGAGAGGGGTCTTCTCTCAGGACTCCAGGAAGGGCACCCCCCAGCCATCGCCTCCCTCCTTCCAGCCCCTGGGCATGGCCCTAGGCTCCCCGCGGAGGGTCAGGCGAGCGAGGGGTGTCCTCCGGCCTGAGGGGGAGAGTGAAGACTGCACACACGCTGGGCGGGAGGCAGGAGGGGCCAGGCCTCTTCAGGCCTCGCTCGGCCGTCCTTAGAGGATGTTCAGGGGCTGGAGAGCACAGCGGCCTGTGCCCCAGAACGCTCCCCAAGACACTGGGGGCACAGTGCTCCGCCCACATCCCGGGCGCCTGGAGAACCAGGCCTCGCCCCTGAAGTCAGGGGCTGCCCGGGGCCTCCACTTCTCGGTCTGTGCCCCGAGGCGGTGGGGGGGAAGCGTGGCCTCCCTTTGGGAGCAAATCGAGAAACAGGAAAAGGGGGGTTCACGGACCACTGACAGCCCTGGTCAAAGCACCACGAAGTAGAAGCTGAAGACTGGAAAGTTTGGAACACGGTGGGTGGGCGGGGCTCAAGGCGATGCCCTGCGCCCCCGGCCGGGCACCCCGCCCCCGCCCCCGCCCCCTCGCACCCCCCACCCGCGACCACCGAGCGGGTCTGAGGACTCGCCTGGCCCGGACATTCACGCTAACGGCGCCCTAAGCCCCGCCCCTGGCGCCGGGGAGGGGGGCGTCGTCTCTCCAGCTCCGCGCAGGCCCGGCTTGCCCCGCACCCGGCGTCCCGCACCCGGTGACGCGTCCTCGCTTCTCCGGTCCAAGCCTGCGGTCCTCCCGGGCGAGGCCCCGGCCCTGGCCGCATCCAGACTCCGGGATCCAGAGCCGGCTAGAGGCCTCACGTGGGACTGGCTGTCGGGAGTCGAGGCGGGCCCCTCCACGGTGGGGGCCCCTCCTCGGCACCCCGCCCGTGACTGGGGTGAGAAGACCCCACTCTTGGCGGGGCCCCCGCACCAGGACAGTCTCAGCATCCGCCTCCACCGCGGCGCGGTCCCCAGAGCGCCCCCTAGGGGCAGCGGGCGGGAGGCACAATGTGGCCTCCGGGCTGGACCTGGGCGGGGAGGGGCTCTGCCCTGGCCTGTCCCGGCCCGGGCGCGCAGCTCAGGCCTTTTCCCGCCTGCAAAATGGGCGTCCACCTCCCTGCTGTGCACGCGGATGTGAAGGCAGATACAAAGCCCTCGCGAGGAGCCCCAAGGCAGTCCATCCGCATTACCCTTTTTCCTGGGGCACCCACCTTTCCAACCAGCACCTGCCAAGAACCAAGGCAAAGTGGGTCAACTGCAGACCAGGGCTCAGCCAGGCCCGCCCCCAGGGCCCCAGGCCCGCCCATCACCCGTGGGATCCCGACCCGGGCCGGAAGCCACCCCCTCAGGGCCCAGAGCCAGCTGGACAAGGATGGGCAAGAATCTTTCACGCAGATAAATTCAATCAGCGACACCCTTGAGGGCAGCGGGGCAGTGGTGGCATTTACCAGCCACGCCTTCCTGGCAGCCGGCCTCCGATGGGTTCCAGCCAAATGTGTTTTTGTTTTTTCAAAAGGCAAATAAGTGGGTCAGAAGCCACAAGGGGAATGAAAAGCACTCCCTGGAGGATAAGTTCCAAAGGATAAAGTTAGAGGCTCGATTAAGGAAGATTTAATGAGTTAGAAAGAGATCAGAAGCAGGACAAACCCAGAGCGTAAATCAAATATTAATCATCACAAAGGCAAGGCTCGCTAAGGCATAAATCAATAGCGCCAATTGACTTGCAAACATCTGCCTCTTGAAAAAGCTTCTGGAACTTTGGGGCTAAAACGGCAGCAAACAGGACCTGGAGGAAGAGGAGTCCCCCTTGGCCAGGAGACAGCAGAAGCACCCCAGAAAGTAAGGAGAGGGTGCCACTCGCCATCTGCCCCTGGAGCCCGTGCCCCAAAGATTCCTTCTGTTTACGGAGCACCCTTGTTAGGGGAGACAGCCCCCGAGAGCAGAACGCGGCGGCGTGTCTGACCGCGGCTGTGGTCCAGCACACCGGCTTCGCCTGAGCGCAGCTACCATGCCCAGCCCCTGGGGCCAGGGGCCACACCTGGGACCGCGTGGGGTCCCCAGAGCCCCTCACTACCACCTGGAGGGGTGCCCAGAGGGGCCTGAAGTCCTCACACGCAGCCCACCCATGACACTATCTGGGGGTGGTGTCCCCACCAACAGCTCACATCACATCGTCGCCTCGTCATCTGCTCCAGAGACCTCGCCTAAGACGGGGGCTGCACGCCCCAGAGACCCTGGTCCTCACTAGAAGTCCTGGCCCCTGGTTGCCAGCTCCCCAGGACACACACGCACTCCGTGGTTAACAGCAGCCCAGATAAACACAGGAGGGCAGAGGGGCCAAGGCTGGATTTCTCTGGGGGACTCTGTCCTCAGCCCCAGCACTGAGCCAGCTGGCGGCCCCTGGGGGCAGAGGCAGGGCCTGGGGAAAGGAGAGGCTGGAGGAAGACAGGCTGGCACGGTCACTGACGGTCATCTTCCTTCCTCCCAGCGCGGGCCCTGACCGCCTCCCTCCCCACACCCCCCATTTGGCCCCTTTGCCTCCCGGGCCTGTCCAGACCCCAGGGCAGGATGAGGATGGGTGGATGGAAGCAGAGGCGAGCAGGCCCCGGGCCCCGGCCCCCGGCCCCCACTGACTGCGTTGCAGGGGTGCTTTGGCAGAGGAGGTCCCCTTCGCCAGCCCCAACTGACCTCTCCCAGGTCAAGGAAGAAATGAGGCAGCTTCGATCTCCCCGCTGCTCAGAATCTGCCCTGCGACAAGAACCCCGACCTGTTCGCTTCCTTGGGAACACATCTCCGGCCTCTTAAAATCTCCCAGAGAACAGGCTGACCGGAGTGTTTCTGGACAGTCTCTGTTCCCATCAAACAAAAATATCGCTTCAAATTGGCACAAATGACCCAAAGGCATTGCCCGAAGGTTTCCTGCCTGCGCCCCCACGGTGGGGGGCCATTCCAGCCTCTCCCCGCCCCCGAGGCCCTGTCCTGGGGGTGCTTCGTGCTGGGGCCCCGGGGCTCGGCTGCGGCCAGGGACCCGGCATGCCCAGCGCGCACAAGATGTCCAGAAGGAAGAGGCCGGGCCCACCGCCGGGATGGGTTTGACCCCTCAGCCTTCCCGGCGGCTGCGCCAGGCAGCAGGCGAGGCCCGGCCCACAGCTGGGGGCTCCGCGGCGGCAGCACCGGTGCAGGCGTGCGTCTGAGTCGCAGCCCACGGCGGCTGCTCCCGGGGCCACGCCCCTCCCGTCTCGTCTCTCATCTGGAAGCAGGAGCACGCACCTGAGGGGCTCAGCGCAGCCCCGGGGAGCCATCGGAAGCCCCCGAAGGGCCGGCAGAGGGGTGGGGGTGGCCTCAAGGTGCCAACGACGCCAGCGGGCCTGCGAGTGTCTGCACATGTGCGCGCGTGCGCACGTGGGCGCCTGTGAGTGTCTGCACATGTGCGCGTGTGTGCACGTGGGCGCCTGTGTCTGCACATGTGCACGTGTGCACGTGGGCGCCTGTGAGTGTCTGCACATGTGCGCGCGTGTGCACGTGGGCGCCTGTGAGTGTCTGCACATGTGCGCGCGTGTGCACGTGGGCGCCTGTGAGTGTCTGCACATGTGCGCGCGTGTGCACGTGGGCGCCTGTGAGTGTGCGTGCGCCCGATCTCTCCCCGCCCCTCCACCTCCCGCTCTCAGATGCCCATTCCTGTGCCGGCTTCATTCTCGGGCGGGCGGGATTCTCCCCCATGGCCACCAGATGGCCTCCGCCAGGCGGGGGTCCCTGCTTTCATGTCCTGTGGCCAGTGCTGGGGAGCGACAGCGGGGAGAGGGGGCCGGGAGGGAGGAAGCGCACAGAGACGGGCGGGGCAGGAGCAGGAGGGCGGGAGCGCCTGATGGGCCCTGCCCGCTCACCAGCGCGGAGCCATCGCCAGGCCGAGGGTCAGCCCTGCAGCTGGCCTCGGGCACCCGGAGCTGCTGCGGACGGCAGTCACCCACCGCGTCCCGCCACGACACACAGAGAAGACTCGCTGCGCGCCGCTGCTCTTCCCCCGCTCAGAGGGGACGCAGTATGTGGGGGCCCCAGCCGGGGACCCCTCCGGCCAGCGCAGCCCCGCCCGAGGCCCCGGAGGCCCCGGACAGCGGCCGGCCACCCCCAGGGCTGTGCCCCCCGCTCTCGTCCTGCGGGCATCACCAGCCACACGGGGCGGCCACCTCATGGTCAGGCGCTGCTGGCCGCTGGGCCCTCTGGCTGCGCCGGGGCTGGGGCCCCACAGAGGCGGGGGCAGCCTCTCCTTTCACGTGAGCCGTCCACGCCGGGGAGCGGAGGAGCCAGGTCGGAGTGGAGTTGTGAGGAACTTCCCTGCGGCCCCTCGCCGCCCCGTCCCCAGCGCCTCTGAACCGGAGACTCCTCCGCAGTCCCGCCCTCAGCTTCTGAGAGGGCGTCACGTCAGATCTGTGGTTCCACAGGATTAATCCGACCCGCCGGCGCACCGCTGCTGCTTTGTTCCTGGCAAGGCGAGCTCGGATCTGAAGAAGCCGAGAGCCTTGAAATCCAAGAATCCGGCCCCCGCGTGGCCCCGCAAGCACTGCCGACACGCACTGTCCTGTCCACACTGGGCCTCTGCCAGGCAGCCAGAGCAGGAGGCTGCCCTGGGGCACGGCCCTCCCCAGAAGAGGCGACACCCAGGCTCTCTCAGGCTGCCCAGAGGCCTGAGGCCCGGACCAGGCCCCACAGGAAGGGCAGCCCCAAGCCTGACGGCGCGGTCAGCCCAGGCAGGCCGAGGCGAGGGGCTCACTCTCGGGGCAGTCGGGCGGCCTGGGCCCAAACCCGGCTCTGCCACCTTCACGACCGGCGGTCAAGACCTTAGCTCTCTGGGCCCCGCCTCAGCGCCTGCAAAATGGGGGTGATGCTGCCAGCGGGACCCCTGACCCAGGCCATCGTGAAGTCAGGGGAGGGACTGTCCACCCACACTCAGGACAGTCCTGCCAGAAGGCGTGAGGTCCCCAGGGCGGCCGGCACCACGCTCTTGTTATGTGTTAAAATCACTGTTTCGTTCAGCATAAATTGTTATTGTAGCATAATTACTGCATCCCATTATGTTACATAGTATGATTATCTGTTACAATATAAATCCTCCTATTAAATTAGAACGACTGCATGGGATGATTACGCTGTTACGCTATAGTATAAATTAGGTGACACGTGCGTACTGGACAGAGGAACACATGAGGACGGTCACGTTACTCACGGCAGCCGACGGAACAGGTCGGTGCCTCAGCGAGCCCGCACACAGCTCTCGGGGTAGATGCGTTTCCTCCCGACGGCAGATGAAGTCCAAGGTCTGAGTTCAAGGCTTTGTCCGCAGTCCCGAGGCCGGTGCGGAGGTAGCCCCAGGCGCCTGGACTCCAGGGCGACCTGATTCTGCGCCGGCTGCCCCAGGCCACAACGCCCGCGGAGGCCCTCGGAGACCCTCGCCGGCCAGGCGGTCACACGTCAGGGCCCCCAGGGTGCGAGCCCGGCTCCCTCGGCCTCGGCCCGCCTGCCCCGGCGCCCGCGGCCCACCTGGCGCGCTTCCCCGAGGGCGGATCCTTCACCTGGAGGGGGCGTTCCCGCGAGAGCGGAGCCACGCACAGCCCGGATGTTCCCCGCCCTCTCCGAGCCGCGGACACTGGCCGAGAGGCCTCGGGCCCGCAGATTTGCCCCGAGGAGGTCAGAGAAGACCGGGGGCATGAGGCCAGCACCCCGTCTCCACACAGGGCCCCAGGGAGGGACGGGCCTGGCCAAGGTCACACCGGCACAGGTAAGCAGCCCCCCCGGGGCCTGGCCACGCCCGACCTGGACACAGCACGCCGGCCCGTCTGCAGCCGAGGAGGGCGCCACAGCGACCCGCACGCCCCTATGGCGCGGGCTGGACGCCGCGGGGGGCCTTTGAAGACAGCTGCCGCCCCCCCACCCCCACCCCAGCCACCAGGCGCCCGGCCGGAGTCTGCTCTTATCAAAGAGCGAGCGACACTTTGAACAGCGCCCACTCTGAAGCTCCCTTTGCTTCGGGCCCAGGCCGCGAGCCTCTCGGAGAGGAGCCGGCCCCCCACGCCGCGGCCCCGCGCTGGGCGGCCCCTCGAGCCACCCCGGCTGGCAGTGCTCCCGGCCCTTTAAATAAGAACATTCGCAACGGACAAGGAGAAAGGGGGTAAATGGGCAATTACTTTTTTAAAACTTCCCCAAATGCGAAGTCGAATTGCGAGCGCGGAGAGGGAGCCGGGTCCCCGCCGGTGGCAGAAGCGCGGCAGGCAGCCCCCACGGGGCCAGGCCAGGGTGAGCGGCTGCGGGTGGGTAATGGGATCTGGGCCCTTCGTTTGCAGGTCACTGGCTTTAATTTCGCCCGAGCGCCTGTCACTGAGAGCTGTCGCGGTCTGGCCGCGAGGAGACAGCAGGCCAGGCAGGGCACGGGCAGCGCTGCTGGGGACAGACGCTGGGGCTGCTCCGTGGAGCTCACCGTTGTCTCGGTTCCTTTGGGATATTCCAACAAAATACCACGGCCTGGGGGGGGCTATCATTTTTTGTGTGTAGAATTGGGGTGCAGGGCAGAGGTATGGGGGTGAGAGGACTCCGCAGAGGCAGTGGGGAGCAGAACAGGCGGATCCACTGCAATCCACTGCTGAGGGGGCAGCGGGAGACAGGAGGGGTCTGCTGCGCCCTGTGGGAAGCTCCCTGGCCGGGGATCGCGCTCAGGCCGCAGTGGTGACAGCGCTGAGACTTCACCCCTGGGCCACCAGGGAGGCCCAGACGGAAATGTGCGTCTCTTGGAGGCCAAGTCCAGCACCAGGGCCGGGGCGCTGGGTCCCGGGGAGGAGCCGCCTCTGCTGCCGCTAACTCTCCTTGTTCCCACGGGTCGGATGGGGGTGCTCCCTGAGGCCCCTTCATAAGGGCGCTGACCCCATTCATGGGGCTCCACCTTCCTGACCTAACCACCTCCAGGAGAAAGGAGCCCCACCTTTCTATGCCATCACCCTGGGGATTAGGGTTCCAACATGCGTATTTGGGGGACACACCTCACACCACAGCAATCACACACACAAGCGTTTCAGAGAAGAGGGGCTCCCTCACCCTCCTCCCACACCGCCCCCACCAGCCCGTCCTTCTTTAAACACTCACTTTTTAAGGCCCTACTATGTGCTGGGAGCTGAGGCTGCAGCTGAAGTGTGCTTCGGCCCCAGAGAGAGTGACCCCAAGCGAGGAATGCGCAGGGAGCAGACGGCCCCTCTGGGTGCAGGGGCGTCTGGGGGAGCTCAGGGAAGGGGGGGCGGCCCCCCGGGCAGCCAGCCGGGGCCACGGCTGCGTGCCCCAGAGGGAAGGGGCTGCAGCCCAGCAGTGGACGAAGAAGTCTGGAACGTTTAATGAGGGTGCCATCCGTCGCTCGAGCCGCGGCGGGTCTGCGGCCATTTACCCAGAAGCCTCCGGCCGCACGTCGCGGGGCCAGCGCGGCCACGCCCCCTGCGAGCCCCGCCTGGCCTGGCCGGCCGTCCGCATCCTGGGGCAGCACAGCGACGCGCCGGCTCAGCCCGCGAGGACGCGGCGCTCCCCCGCTGCTCCCGCCGCTCCTGGGCCCGCGAGGACACGAGATGGACGTGACGGCCTGTCCAGACGCTGCGGCCGCGCGGGGCGCGGGCTCCCTCCTCGCCGGCTGGGCGGGACGGCCTGACAGCGGCTGCTGCGGGCCTTGTCGTCCCCCGCGCCGAGGCGTTTTCCTTCTGGCAGCTGTCGGACGAGCCTCTCCACGAGCCGCTGTTCCGTCTCGAGCTGCTCGGTCTGGCTGGGACTCCCCCCACCCCGGTTGCTGACAGCGCCCGTTGGGAGGCCACCAGGCGCGGCCAGTTGCCTTCCCGGCGCTTTTGGGGTGTGGGGAGGGGGGTACCTCAGTGTGGCGGCCCGTCTCCCCACCCGCCAGGAGAAGGCAGCCAGGTCCAGGGAGGGCTGGTCCTGCGGTGGCCTGGCTCTCTGGCAAGGACACGTCTGCCCCTGGAAGAGGCCCCAGAGGGCGCGTCTGGGTGGGAGCCGGAGCAGACCCAGGCGGCGCCCGGGGCACCGGTGCTGTTTGAACAGGAGCTTCCGGCATCTCCGTGGGGCAGCGCGTCTGCGGCCTGGAGGGCTGGACGTGGACACCGGAGAGGACGGTCCCCCGCGCGCAGTGGCCAGCTGACAGCAAAGGGCCCCGACGTGGGCACTGTCGGGGCAGAGGGGAGCTTCCGCACGCTCTGGACCGGCCTCAGGCTGGTCGAACTAACCTCAGACAGAGTAGCGGGAGGAGAGAAGCTGACTGCACGGCGGATCTGCGTGGGGGCCCAGAGCCGGCGCGGGAAAGCGGGGCTCGGCCCTGCGCTCGGGCTCGGCTGGGCTTGGCGGTGAGGGGGGGCTCGCGGGAGGGCGCAGGGACCACCCTCCGGCACCAGCTGCTCCGGAGCTGGACCTGAGAGACCCGCTTCCTGCCGGCCTGTTCACGGGGTCGCCTGGATTCTGGGCGACACCAGCGCCCATTCTTCTAGGCAGCTTGGGAGGAGGAGAGCTTGGGTGAGCCCCAGGCCTGAACAGTCCACGTGCCAAATACCTGAATGTTAGGGAGGCCCGTGTGGGCACCATGGGGGGCTGTCTGGACGTCCTGGGGAGGCCCGTTTGGGCATACTGGGGAGGCCTGTCTGGGCGCCCTGGGAGGCCCCACCTGGACACCCTGGGAGGCCCGTCCCCCGGCATCTCGGTTTAGCCGGCCAGGCTGGGGGAGCCGCAAACGCCGTCACTTCCGTCGTGCTCTGCACACACAGTGGCCTCCTGGGAGGCCCCCCAGCCCATGAGGGTCGCCCCGGCAGCCTGAGCAGCCTGCCTGACCGGGAGCACGCACCGGACCCGCCGAGCGCCGGCCTGCCCTCTGCGAGTGTCCACGCGGCCCGAAGGCAGCGCCTGCCCAGCCTGTGACTGCCCGGCGGCCATGTGGGTGGTGCAGGAGCCAGGGCGAAGACGGGCGGCGAAGAAGGGGGGCCAGGCAGAAGGGAGACGGGCGCCTCTGTGGGCACTGTCCCCCCCACCCCATGGCTGCGGGGGGCGAGGCGGAGCCACCCGCCCGGGAAATTCGGTGTCAACAGGCGAAGTGTGTGAATTTCAAATATGCTTTGTGTGTAGGCAAATCAATTTTCACTTAATCATGAATTTTAATGGCCTTAATGAAGGAACGTTTTGTTTAAAACAAGCGGGTGTCTGGTTCTGCCGCCTGCTGGAGGTCAAATAGACGCTGCACTCGAATTTGCCGAGTCCCCAAACTTTAACGGAGGTTTGAGCTCCTGCTCCCCTCCAACACGCCAAGTCCTGAAGCTACAAGACCTGCACTTGGGAAGAGGAGAGACGGGAGCCCCGGGCTGGGCTCGGGGGAAGGGCTGCGCCCCCCAAAGGAGGCAGAACGCTCGTTCAAACGCCTCCTGCTGCTCCCCGCCCCTCGCAGCGCTCTGAACAGCCCAAGTGCCCAGGGGCAGGGGGTGGATGAAGATGTGGGGTGCACACCAGGGGGATGCAGCCAGGAGCAAGGGTCTGAGGGGACGAAGGGGCGGTCGCAGTGCCCGGGGGAGACAGGGCAGGCGGGCAGGGTGTGGTCACCTCATAAAGTCCACAGGGGCCGGAGAAGGAGGACTTTTTAGGACTTCTTACTTCTTCATTTATATAAGAACTTGGGTGCAGGCCAGGGGGTAAGGGGGTAAGAGACAGCGTGGGGAGCGGAACAGGCGCATCTACTGAAGTACACTGCTGAGGGGGCAGCAGGGAGACAGGAGGGGTCTGCTGCGCCCTGGGGAAGCTCCCTGGGCGGGGATCGAACTCGTGCTGCAGTGGTGACAGCACTGAAACTTCACCCCTAGGCCACCAGGGGGCCCTGCATCCCTTGTTTTTCAACAGCTTTATCAAGACCTCCTGCCCACACTTCCAGTGCTCTCACTGACCGTGCACGATTCTACCAGGATTTTGTAGTCACAGACATGTGGAACCATCAGTCCACAGGGGGCATCACCCCTGAAGCCCTGCACCCCCAGTCAGCACCCCCATTCTGCCCTCCCCCAGTCCCTGCACCCCCCGATGTCCCTCCCGAGTCTATGGAGTTGCCCACTGTGGCGTCTCGTAGGCTGTGTTGGCTTTTCCTCGGCACGGAGTGTGCACCGTGGCTGCTTCCTTTTCTGGATGCGACTCCACGGGATGACGGACCACACTCCATTCATTTGTCGAGGACCTTCGGGTCCTGTCCACCTCTGGCTGTTGGGTTTGCTCTGGTGAGCTCTGCCATGAGCGCCCCACAGAGGCTCCCAGGTGGACAACAGATGTTTTCCTGGCTCTGTCCACCCCTGGGGTGAGGTTGCTAGTCGGTGCCCATGTCAGTCATCTTTGATTGAACATTCCTTTGTGCGCCTGCCTGGCAATCCGTATCGATTAGCTGTAACCTCCTCAACCCCACACTGGAATATGGACACGCCCCGTAGTGAGAGCTTGCTGGTGTGACGGGACCTAGGATGTGGGCAGTGGGGGGTGGGGAGGGGCCACTCCTGGCTGGCAGCTGTGATGTAGGCAGCTGCTGTGCAGCCTTTGCCCCTGTCTCCACTTCTACGCATGGGCAGGCAGCCTTGTGCGGGCTACGTGGACCAACGTGTCCAGGGACTCTTGGGCAGCCCCTGCACCTGGCTGGCTGTTTCTGTTTTCATTCATGTCTTTTCCTGAAGCGGATCCTGAGACGCAGGTCAAGGAACCAGGATGGAGCAATGAGCAATGAGCTGAGTCCTGAGGCCCTGAGACCTCAAATCCCAGACAGGCTTATATGTCACACAAGTTTGCTTGTTTGTCCCCCAAAAAATAATGTCAGAAAAGTAGGACTCATAATTATCTATAGACGCAACACAATCCCAATCAAAACCCCAGCAGGTTTATGCAGAAATTGACAAACTGACCCCAAAATTTATATGGAACTGCCAACAGAATAGCCAAAGCAACTTTGAGGAAAAGCAAAGTTAGGTGGGCTACCTGATTATCACCAATTATTCTTCAATAAAACTGTTTAAAAAGAAAAAAATAGGAAAAAATTTTAAGTACACTTCATTTAATTTTTTTTTTACTGTCTTACATCAGTGTTCAATTTTGTACAATACTGGATGTCCAAAAAAAAAGGAAATTTGAATAGGCCAATCGCAATTAGGGACATTGAAACAGCAATTTTAAAAAAAGAATCTCCCGAAGTCCAGGACCAGATGATTTACAAGTGAATTCTACCAAGCCCTTAAAGAAGAATTCATGCCTATCTTATTCAAACTTTTTCAAAAATTTGAAGAAGATGAATACTTCCTAATACATACTACGAGGCCAACGTTATCCTAATACCAAGGCCAGATAAACACATCACAAAAGAGGAAAATACAGATCAATATCTCTGATGAATGTAGATGCAAAAATTCCAACAAAACACTAGCAAACCAAATCCAACAATCTATCAATCTTAAGAGAACCATACATCATGACCAAGTGGGATCTATTCCAGGGGGGGGAAAGATGGTTCAACATGTGCAAATCAATTAATACAATGCACTCCATCAACAAAAGGAAGGACAAAAATCACATGATCCCATCAATATGCAGATAAATCATTCAACAAAATACAGCATCCATTTATGATAAAAAGAAACTGAACAAAATGGGTATAGAAATCACATAACTCAACCTGATTAAAGTCCTTATATTCTAAAAACCACAGCCAACATCATACTCAACAGTGAAAAGACTCCACCAAAAAAACTGTGCAAAATAATAAATGAGTATAGTGAAGTAGCAAGCTACAAAATCATTACACAAAAGTCTGCTGTGTTCCTATATGGAAACAAGGAAAAAAGAAAAAGAAATTAAGAAAACAATATACTTAAAATCACAACGAGAAGAATAAACACTTCAGAATAAATAACACAGGAGTTGAATGATCCATACAATGCAAACTAGAAGGCAATCTTAAAATATATAGTACAAAACACAGAGATGGAACGATATCCCATGTTCATGGAGAGCAGAGCTAATAATAGTCAAAATGACCACCCTACTTAAAACAATATAAAGGTTCAATGCAATCTCTGTCAAAGTGCCAAACTATTTCTCAAGGAAGTAGGACAAAAATACTAAAATTAATATGGAAAAACAAAACAGCCCCAATAGCTAAACCAATTTTGAAGATAAAGAAGAAAAATGGAGGCACAATTTTACCCAATTTTAAATTAAATCATAAAGCAACAGTAATCAAAACAGTATGGTATCAGAGTGAAAATATTGATAGATATGTGGATCAGTGGAACAGAATTGAAAGCCTGGAAATAAATCCACATATATACCAACACCTAATTTATGACAAAGCAGCCACCACCATACAACGAGACAGGAAAATCCCTTCAACAAATGAGAAACTGAGCAGTCACATGTAAAAGGATGAAACTGGGCTGCTCTCCAGCTCCATGCACAAAATAAACTCAAAATGGATTAATGATTTGGATGTAAGATCTGAAACCATAAAATGAGGAAGGAAACAGGTGATATATTCCATGATTGCCATATCTTTGGGCACTTGACCCCAAAGGCAAGGGATATGAAGCAAAATAAATAAATGGGACTCTATCAAGTTAAAACCTTTTCACACAAAGGAAAATTGCAAACTAAAAAGACAGCCTTCTGAAAGGGACAAGATATTTGCACATCACACATCAGATCAGGGATTAATAGCGAGGTATATACAAAGCTTATCCAATTTAACAAAACAAAAACAATTTTTTTAAAGATTTATTTATTTATACATACAAGCTGGGGTACAGGCCAGAGACATGGGGTGGTGAGAAGGTTCACCAGAGACGGGTGAGGAGCAGAACAGGCAGATCAGAAATACACTGCTGAGGGGAGCAGCGGGCGAGGCAGGAGAGGTCTGCCGCACCATGTGGGAATCTCCCCGGCTGGGAGTCGAACTCGCATCACACGCTGCCAACAGCTCCACAGCGCAGTGCTCAACCACTGCGCCACCAGGGAGGCCCAAAACAAAAACAATTTTTAAAATGGGAAGAATAGGGGCCTCCCTGGTGGCGCAGTGGTTAAGTGCTGCGCTGTGGAGCTGTCGGCAGTGGCGATGCGAGTTCAACACCCGGCCGGGGAGAATCCCACATGGTGCGGCAGACCTCTCCTGCCTCACCCGCTGCTCCCCTCAGCAGTGTACTTCTGATCTGCCTGTTCTGCTCCCCGCTCTGTCTCTGGTGAACCCTCTCACCGCCCCACACCTCTGGTCTGTACCCCAGCTTGTATGTATAAATAAATAAATCTTTAAAAAAAATGGGAAGAATATCTCAGTAGACCTGTTCCCAAAGAGGGCATACAGCTAGCCAACAGAAATAGGAAAACACGTTCATCATCACATCTTAGAGAAATGCAAATCAAAACCACAATGAGATAACACCTCACACCCGGAAAGATGGCTTACACCAAAGGAACTACCAAGAAGTGTTGGCGAGAATTTGGAGAAAGAGGAACCCTATATACAGCTGGTGGGAATGTAAATTGGTTCTGCCATTTTGGGAAGTGGTCTAGACCTTCCTCAAAAAAACTAAAACAATCCACTGTATCTATCTGGAGGTATGAAATCATCAACTCAAAGAATCACGTGCACCCCGATGTTCATTGCAGCACTGTTTACAATAGCTAAGATATGGGGACAACCCAAATGCCCTCGGGCAGAGGACTGGCTCAAGAGAGCATGGCCCATCCACACCGTGCTTCAACTCTCAGGGAAGAACTTCTGTCATTTGCAGCAAAATGCAAGGAACTCCAGGGAACTCTGCAGAACAAACTCTGCAGAACTCCAGGGAACTCTGCAGAGGAAGATAAGGACAAATATTAGCTGATTTGTCCCCGATGTGTGCAACATAAGGAAACTGAGCAGACCAATGGCCAAAACAAAATAAAAACAAACTAGTGGACGTTGAAGACAGCCTCGCCAGAGGAGAACGGGGGTGGGGCATGACGGGTGGTGGCCAGGGTGTTGTTTTTGCTTTCTGTTGTTTGCATTTTCTTTTAAAAAGAAAAAGAAAAAAAGATTTATGGGAAACTCCTTCATGGGGGAAAATATTTCTTTTTCAATAAAATTATCTATATAGAGTTAGGCAAGAAAAAAACAGAGAGGAGGTCTCCTAATGTTCCTGTCTTTGCAAAGACTCAAAACAGAGTCCTCTTGCTCCATGTTCGATTCCAGAGTCTTATTCCGGAGCAGCGCTCTGGGGAGATGAGAGGGGGCACCAGCCGCCATCAGAGGCCCCGTGCCCTCCCCACCTCGGGGAATGTGGGTTCTGCTGCCCCCACCCCCACCCCCTTCCCAGTAGACACCCAAGGACCCTATGTCGTGTCGTGAGGCCATCGGGTACATGCGTGTGATAAACGCAGCTCAAGTCTCTACATGAACTTTTACGATGGGGGTCGGTGGGTGAGGCAAGAAAAATTATGTGGCTCGAGGCCCCAAAACAAATCCTCTCCTCAAGTTCCCTTATTCCAGCTGCCACCTGCAGTGTGGCGGGCTCTGCTGTCTTCAGCCTTGCTTGCCCTCCTCGGGGGCCAGTTTCACGCGGCCCCTGGGTGTGCCCCAACAGCGGGCCTGCTGACCCCGTGGGCAGGGAAACAGCGGTGCGCCCACCGGGAGGAGAGCCTGGGATCAGCCGCGGCACCACGGCGGGCACCAGAGCCGCCTCCCGTCCGTGCAGGAGCAGCTCTCCCGGTCACTGTGCCCGGTGCCCGCCACGGGGCCAACGCCCCTATTCACCGCGACCTGTGCCGCTCTCAGGCCAGCACAGGACGTGCTGGCTTCCGCTGTGACCTGCACGACGGCTGAGGAAGCGCAGCTCAGAGGTGGGGCCACTGCCCAAGGTCGCACAGGCCGGACGCCGCTGGCCAGGCCCAGGCGGGCAGCGCCCCCAGGAGCTCGAGAGAGGAGGCGCCCTGGGGCCACCAGTGCCAGGCGCCACGAGGAGCAGGAGGCGGGGACCCCAGGGCAGGTGGGGGCCGCCCGGGAAGAACCCAGGGTGGGGTGCTGGGCTCCCGGCGGGCGAGGGCAGGATGGGGGTGGGAGCGGCCGATGTGGGGTGGGGGAGCCCAGGCAAAGTGGGGGGAGTCGCCGTGGTGGAGAAGGCACAGCCGGTCTTGCCGGCCCGCGACACGGAACCTCCTCAGAGCGGGTGTTGTGTGGCTGTTAAAACTGATGCTGTGGAAAAACATCTAATGACATGAAAACACGCTTGTGAAATATTAATGGAAAAGTGGTTTGCGGAAGACTGGCCCGGCCGCCCTCACGCGCCGGCGCCCGCTCCCCGGCGGCACCACAGCCCCCGCCACGCGGGGCCACTGAATCTGCTCCTGCCTCTGTGGCCGGGCTCCGTGAGGGCACAGCGGGGGCCGTGGGGAGGCTGCCCCTGCTCCTGCGGCCGGGCTCGGCCGGGACGGCGCAAACAGCTTGGGTGGGACCAGAGCCGGGTGGGGCAGGGTTCAGGCGAGGCGGCTCCTGACTGCAGCCTGGCACGGGCTGGGGAGGGGCAGGGCAGCCCTGGGCGGTCACCAGAGCCCGACAGTGGCTCCCCAGCATGGAGGTCTCGGGGTGGGCCTCTCCACCAGCGTCAGGCCCCAAGAGCTGGCGTGCCAGTGCGTTGGGGGCACCGGCCACCTTATAACCTGGCCCAAAGCCACAGGGCGCCTGCGGCATGTGGGTGCAGTTGGCCCAGAGCCCGCCCAGACAGACACGGGCATTGCCCACCTCTCATGGGGGGGGCTTCGACGCCTGTGCAACCTCATGCAAACCAGCTCCGCCTCCTGCTGAACGGGATGGCCAAAATGTCGACCATTGTCTCCGAGAGGTGAGATCTAGGTGGCGTCTCCTCTAACTACCCGCGGTGATCGTGCACCTCATTACACGTGACAAAGATGAGCGATTACTGTGAGGCCTCCCCCCTCACTTCCCGCTGCCGCCCCCCACCTCCCTCAAGGCACCTCTGTTCTCAGCCCTGCCAGCTCCGAGCGCCGGCTCCCGGGGAGACAGGGAGCCCCAGGCAAGGGCAAGGATTTGTTCTCTTTCTAGGAGCAGCGAAGGGTCCCCTCGCCTAGCAGCCTCTGCAGACTGGGGGCCTGTGAGCCCCTCGCCACTTCCCCCCGTCCCTGATGAGTCAGCCACGCCGGTGGGAGCAGAGCAGAGCAGCAGGAGAGGCTCTGGGCCCGCGGAGTCTCCTTCCTCTTCCAGACCCTGCAGGACGGGGGCAGTGATCGCTGACGGGGCGCTCGGGGCAGCACAGGGGTGCTGGATGGAGACCCGACTCTGTGGGCCGCCCCCCAGGGCTTGCCAACAGACCCCGCAGCTGGAGCCACGGCCGGATCCAGCCCGGAGTGAAGGTTGTCCAGCCTGGCGGGGCGCGCGCGCTTTTCCCCCGCAGCCACCCCAGGGTGTGCTCAGGCTTGTCTGCCGTGAACTAGCTGCTCTGCGTCAGGTTCAGCAAGTATCGGGGAGAGAGGCGCGTTTTTCTTATTTCCAATTTGTCACGAACCAGTACTTTTCCAAAAATGCGGTAAAAATGAATGACTAGAAAAATGAACTGAGAAAAGGCTCCACACAGGAGCCCAAATTTTGTATTAAATTCAACAGACATAAAATCACCCTGGAAATTGCTTCCTCCCAGTCTCTGAGTTACCATGTCCAAATCGGAACAGCCGGGAGCGCCCCGTGAGCAGCGCGAAGACCCCCAGAGCCGGGGAAGTCTCCGAGCGAGGCGGGACTGGGCGGGGTGAGGCCGCCGCTGCAGGTAGGTGTGCAGGGCCGGGTGTACCCCGCGGCCGGCCGGCGGTACGCTCACTCCTCCCAACCCCAGTCCTTCCACGTGTCTGTGGCCAGATTCCAGCCCAGTCAGAAGCACACAGGACACCGGCCTTCCGCAAACGCACGTCCAGCTGGAGAAGGTGGGAACGCTGAATTACACGGACATCAGGCAGGGTGTAGGGCAGGGCAGGGTGAGAGGAAGGTGGTTTAAACATGACGCTTGGTGGCCGGGAAGGTCTGACTGAGGACGTGGCAGGTGCCCAGCGAGGGGTGGGGGAGCCAAGCTGGCACCAGAGAGCAGTGAGAACAGCAGGTGCAAAGGCCCTGGGGCAGGAGCACAAGAAGAATTGGAGGGGGAAGAAGGGTGGAGGGTCACGTGCTCCCAGTTTGCAACGGCTGAGGGTTTGGGGCCTGGAAGCAGCTACACCTTGCCGTCGAGCCCAGGTGGGACTGACACGGGGGAAGCCGGAGACTTTTTCTAAGAAAACAAATTTGGAAGAACTCTCTGACTTCCCTGAGGCTCGACGACCTTATGAGAGAGGGTGTGATACCCACACACGCCCAACCTCAGGATGATTAAAACTACATGAGAAGTCACAAAGGCATCTGACAGAAGCTGGTACATGAAATGACTCAACAAACGTTTAAAAAGGCAAATGCAGCCTTGGAAGGACACACACTTTAAGCCTAATCAGTCATTTCCACTTTAGTCAGAATTAGCATCAGTCTTTCCTTGGGAACTCTGGGTAGGACTAGAGCAGTGAAGGGGGAAAACAGTATCAAGATGGACTTGGCCAGGCCCCTTTCCTCCCAGGCTGAGCCAGTCCACCTGGGAGTAGGAAGGAATCCAGAGGACAGCCCGTCCCACCCTGGACTTGAGTGTCCCTCAGGGTGGGGGCTCACTCTCCGATGGAGGGGATGGCAGGAGGGTGACAGCCAGTTCCTCAGAGCCTGGTGCAGACGCTCTCGGCACTTACAGCGAGCACTTCCCCCCAGAGGCGTTCTCTGGCCTGCGCCCAGCGCCTCCCTAAGCACAAAGGACTCACATCTCCCCACCCCTGCACTCCTGGCGGCGGGGCGGGGCAGCAGGAGAGTCCCTCAGCCGAAAGCTCCCATGGGCAGGCCAGAGACAGCCCCTGCCCCCATGCCCCAGGCAGCCCCTTTGGGGCAGGGGCTGTGCCCTGGTGAGCTGTCTGCAGTGCCAGCTCCCCACTGGGGCTCCACAGGGGGCAGGAGGCGCTGTCCCTGCTGTTCCCAAGCACCCAGCCCCTGGGCAGTCACCGCTGGGTGCTCAGGACACCTGGCCCTGGAGGAGGACCGGTCACGAGGGGGAGAACAAGAAGGACCTAGGACTTAGATTGTGGCCAGGGAGGGTGGCGGCTGGAGCAGGAGGGACCGGGGGCTTGCCCCAAGAGGACGGTGGCTTGGAGGGGGGTGGGCTGTTCCAAGGTCCAGGACAGCCGAGGCGGCAGTTTAGAGCAGCCGGGGCCCCTGCAGGTGGCGGCTGGAGGGACCCTCGAGGACAGCATGACTAGCCGCAGCGGCACCCCAGGAGGCAGACCTCCCCCCGGGGCTAGGAGAGACGGGGTGTCCTGTGACAAGGAAGCCGCAGGCTCCCCGCCGGGGCTGGCAGGCAGGAAGGAAGGTTCCGGCAGCTCCTCTCACTGGCCGCCTTTGGGACCTGATCACTGAGACTGGTGTGGACACAGGGGCCCAGGCTCCCCACGGTCTGCGCAGACGGGAGAGAAGCCCCGCAGCCCCCACATTCCCCCGGAGAAGGTGAGGAGTCCGGGCGCAGTCGGCGCCTACACTAGGAAACGTCCTGTCAAACTGGAAAAAGGAAGGATTCCGGGGTCTTTGCACCCGAAAGATAAAGGCATTGCTGAACCAGAACGCACAGCGCGATGCTTGTGGCGCCTAATTAAAGCCACGCGGAGACCTCGGCCGCGGGGAGGAGCCCGGCGCTGGGGAGGCGAGGCCGCCGGCGGCACAGGAGGGCAGCGCCCCGGCCGCCCCCACCCACGGGCGCTCCCAAACGACTCCGGCTCCGCACCTCAGCGTCCCGCGGGGCCGGTGCGCACACCACGTGGACGCACACGCCTGCACGGGCAAGCGCTGCGCCCGCAAGCCCACGCCCACAGGCGTGCCAGTACCCGGGGGCAGCGTGCCTGTGAGCGCGCGGGCACACACGCAGCCACATTTGCACACACAGTGCATGCACACATACGTGCAAACTGCTCATTTCTTCTTCAGCCCTTACTGCTAAATCGTCAGCTCAGACTCTCTGGAGTCCTGACCGGCAGCAGCAGAGAGACAGATGGACAAGGGGGGCTGTTCCCGCGGCCCGAGCTCTGGTGCGATCCGGCCGGGGGTCACATCAGCAGATGCGAGAGGCGGGGACAAAGCAGGCCCCTCCGCCCGCGGCAGGCAAAAGCCCGTCTCCGCGCGGGTTTTCCAGCAAACTGCGCCTCAGTCTCCAATCCAGGCGCTGCCCCTTGAGCGGGGAGGGGCGGGCCCGGGCAGCCACGGGGAGGAGGGGTGCCCGATTCCCCCCTCACCGCCCCTCCTAGCACTGCAACCAAAAGCAGCTCCAAGAGGCATCCGGGAGCAAAGGGGAGGGGAGCGGGCGGCCGTGCGGCGTGGCCCACCCGACACCCGTCAGCACCGCCCCTGCGGGGACCAGCCGTCCCTGCTGCCAGCATCGGCGCCCACGGGCCGGGCCTGGAGGTGAAACCATGCCCCCAGTTACTCATGGGAAGAGGAGGCTGGAGGACAGTCCACCCGGTGGTCGGCTCCCCGTGGCCAAGGGTCAGCACCCAGGCCGGGGCCCCCCAACATTTTACTCAGGACATTAAATCCCATGCCCAGAGCCGGGAGTTCGCATCCAAAGCCAGAAGCGGGGGACGGAGCTGGGACGCCCCGGCACCTTCGGGTCACCTGGGGGTGCGGGGCCCTGCTCTGGAACTAGACATAGCTGAGGGTTGTACCACTGGATGTTTCATATTCTGTGAGTTTTCCCTCAACAAAGAAGGAAAGAAAGGGAGGGAGGGGCCAGTGAAAGAAGAGGGAGAGGGAGAATGAGCTTCAGAGGGTACGACAGATGCTAAGCGAGAGAGGACACCAGGAAAGCACAGGTAGCCCCGACTGTCCCAGGCAGAAGGGTGCACAGTCTCCTGCCCAATGACACGCCAAGGTCACCCAGGGGCTGCCCACATCGGGGAGGCACCTGGAGCTGGCACACTGGGGATGCTGGCTCCTTCTGCCACGAGTCCTGCCATGGATGCAGGGGTGCCCAGAATCCCCCCTTCGCTGCCCCTCCCAGCACTGCAATCCAAAAGCTTTTCCAAGGGCATCAGGTCATGAAGGGCGTGCCACGTCCCACGCAGCTGAGGAGGGACTGATCGATGCTGAAGTCAAGTTCTAGAAATAATCACCACCTGCACTGGACAGAAGGCTTAACAAGATGGGCGTGTTATAAAATGGGAGATGTTCGATACATCAAGGGGAACCACAGGCCTGCAGAGAGACTGGCTAGCAGGGACTTCCGGGAAGTCATTCCCCTGCGTGGCCAGCAGAGCAGCTTGCTGCAGGTTAGGGGGGTCCATGCGCCAGCAGCACCCTTCACTCTTTTAAAAAGCAATCCCTCCAACCCTCGGCCCCTCTAGGGCAGACACCTGATCAACCCACTTTCTGCTGGGCCTGCCTGCGGCTGCTCTTACACATCAGCACCACCATCGTTGTTATCATCAGCACTGTCATCACCATCATCACCGTCATCACCGTCACCACCATCATCACCGTCATCACCGTCATCACTGTCATCATCGTCATCACCATCACCACCATCATCACCACCATCCTCACCACCATTGTCATAATCCTCTCCCTTCATGTGCAGTGGGGATGCTGCTGTCATTCCCATGACCTCACAGGGCTGGAAGAAGATGATAAAATTAAGCGCTACCTTACAAATGCATTGTTCTGTTTCTGGCCTGAAAGCTGAGCTGTTTCTTTCAAGCCCTGAACACATATTTTCAAAAACAGGGTCCAAGTTTCTATATCATGTCACTCTTTAGTTTTCAGTTCCATGAACTGGAAGTCTCATACCTTCCTCAATCCAGGGGCCACCGCCTCACTTTCTCTCTCGCCGGGTAGGGGGTCCTCTGGCTCCCCAGAACCAAGCAGACTGCGCAGACCTCATCCAGCCCGCCCAGAGTCCCATGAGAAGGATCACCCATTGAGCCGCTGACCACTGAACACGGCTTTCCTCTACCCCAGCCACTGTGAATTCACACACACACACACACCATCTCCTTGGCCAAGGAACCCAGGAATGACCCCAGGAATAATTAGGACAACACTCTAAAATCTCCCCTCCCCAAAACACCTTGACATTTCTCCTCTTTCACCTGCCAAGTCTCTGGCCCTTCCCCACTCAACTCTCATCAATGACACGCATTCAGACACCAGCTGGCATCACATGATGTTCCTGAAATGTCAGTCCCAGTGGGTCAGACAGGAACAATTTAAGAGAAGCTGAGTAAGTCTCATTCAGACGCCTCCGTTCTCTGCTGGAGCCTCCGGTGAGCGGAGAGAGAGAACATAGGATTTCCCTCCTCAGACAGAGGTCAGTGCTTAGCAAATGCTGCACAGCTGAGCGCGCCCATCCCCAGCAAGCTCTTTCTCAGAGCAAAAGAGAGATCAAGGGAAGGCAGGAGTCAGAGACTTCAAGGCTTCTGGGCAAAGGTTAGGGTATAGAACGGTTACTTGAATCCACCAAAGAAGTCATTTCTTGTTTCTATCCATCCTTCCGTCCTTCCACCCACCCACTCATCCATCCATCCATCCATCATCCATCCATCTCCCATCCATCCATCCTTCTATCCTTTCCTTTGCTCCACTCAGAAGAGATTCTTTCCAAAGGGTTTTGGACACAGAATAGAACCTTCCACAGTACTCTGTTCCTTCTGGGAGATTCACCCAAACATAGAGTTGTCGACCTATTCTGTGGTTTGGAACCACAATTCCTGTGGTTTGGGACTGCAGCAACAAAAGATTTCAGGGGG
Source organism: Scalopus aquaticus (assembly GCA_004024925.1). NCBI lineage: Eukaryota > Metazoa > Chordata > Mammalia > Eulipotyphla > Talpidae > Scalopus > Scalopus aquaticus. The sequence goes on along the minus strand of PVIJ01004027.1, from coordinate 75,371 downwards.
CATTTGTAAACAGAGGTAAAGATGTCAGACTAGGTATGTCCTGTGGCTTCTTTTAAAAAATGGAGGTTTTTTCACATATCTCAACAATAAACAGTTGTTTGGAATATTGCTAGTTTCTACTCCCCCACTACTTACAAGTTATTGCAGTATTTGAAAAAGCCAGATCTCCCTGGGGGGAGATTACGCAGCAAAAGCTAGCTCAGCTCAGAAATCTCCTCGTTTCCACCAGAGGACCCTGCAGTTCTCATCTTCACCGGGGGCCCTCTTCATCCTCCACAAAGGACCTCACCGCAGCATGGCACCCCTCCCAGCGGGGCTGCCCAGCACCAGCAGGGCTTCCACCTGCCCTGGCATGGAAGAACCGGGTGAGAAGAGTGGTGTATTTAAGAATGATGGTAATGAGTCCCAAACTACTGTTATTTTTCACGAGCTGCATCCTCTCCCAAACTTAGCCAAATTAGCTGGCCTAAATATTTTGACTACCTTCATCTCATTCTGTAATTTGGATTGACTTCAAGATTCTTTCAGAATTGATTTGATGTAATGCAGCTCTGATACATTATTGATTTCAGTTCCAGTATAAAAAAAAAGTTATGTCCACATTTAGAACACAAGTGCCACCATGCTGTCTAAATATTATGCCTCACTGTCACAACACAACATTGCCAGTGTCAACCTACTTTTAATTGACCTTTGGGCACTCACAGTAACATGACTCAGAGATGTTCCAGGGCCGGAGCCTCCTTTCATCATCATACCAGAGCCTCTGGCCATGCAAACATTCACAAGGCTATTTCTTTTCATTAAAAAGCAGAGACATCTGGAATCCTCCCTGACAAGAACCACCTCTGCCCTTCGCTCCCAAAGAAGGCTCGAGGGACAATAGACAGAAGTAGCCCACGTGAACATGACATGCTCACAGCAAGGGCAGGCGGGTTGAGTGACACCCAACGAGAAATCCTTGTTTCTCTCGGGACAATGCTTCTAACGAGTGAAGGACAAGAGTTTCAGCACCAGGGACAGCGTCTCCATCCGCCCAGTGTAGAACTAGTCCATCTGACACTTTCTTCCAGAAAAAAGACACTTTTTCATTTCCGATGCTTTAACTAGTCATCAAATGTTATCTTAAAGGACCAGATGTGAATATGCTAATTTTGCAGACAAGCCTGTCTCTGCAGTCCCACTGTTGGCAGAAGCGGCCACAGGCCATATGCAAATGAATGGGCGTGGCTGTGTGCCAGTGAAACCGCACCAAAGCAGGCAGATGCCATCTGAGTGCGGCGCGAAAGTGCTGAGTATGGTGGGCGTCAAGCAGATGGACGTCCAGGGCGGCTCGACGCTGGAAGGTGGGGCGCAGCAGGAGGGCAGCTTCATGTCCTGACTCGCCACAAGGGCCGGTCGAGAGCTCCCCTTTTTTAATCCATCCCGCCATTTGAGCTCCCTGAGTTTTGCTTCACAATCTTTAAGGTTGGAGGTAAGAGCTCAAACAACAAAGACTGAGACAGCAGAGACCACCTCTAGCGGCTCTCGTCTCCCTGCCCCGGAGGTGATCGTGAGGCCAGAGAGCCTGGGGGGGGCACGGTCAGCACGGACTGCTGACCGCTCACCGGGTCCCAGCCCCAGAGAAGCCCTCGCTCCGCCCCCTGCGAGGGCTTGGGGTCCACTGGTTCTTTGGAGAACATGGCTGGGGGCCCAGAGGAGCCTGCAGAGCTGGCTGGGAAGCGGCCTCAGAGAGTTCTGTGGGGCTGTAGAGCTGGTGCTTCTCATAGCGAAGCCCTTCAGCAGCTAATTGACTTCAGCAATTTAAAGGAAAAAAAGACTAAATTCAATTTCTACTCCCTTAAAATGCAATCTAGACAATTTATGAAAAGCAACCAAATATACTACAGAGACGAATAGAATTTTTTCTTGCTATAACCTTTCTTAAAAGCACTTGGAGAGGTAAAAATATTCTTAAATCAAAAGGAACGCCACACTTAATGAAACGGAAGTTGGCACGGTCCGTGGAGAGGTTCCTTAGCCGTCATAAACGACAAAGGCGGAGATCTCTCTACCTGTTACGCTCTTGCCGGATGAACCCACTTAAAACAGGCGATTAAGAAAGCAACGTCAGCGCCTGAGACCCCCAGCTGACCCCTGCAATGTCCAGAAAAAGCCCGTGATCTGGGGTTTCATCCCTGAAGGAAGGGGGCCAGAGAAGGATGGCCCGGGCGGGGGCGAGGGGAGGCAGGAGGGCAGCGAGGCCCCGTCCGTGAATCAAACGGAAGTTTCTAGAAGAGGGATAAGGAGTAAGGCCCAAGGCTGCAAGCACAGACGGGAGCAGGGGAGGGAGACTGTGTGGGCAGGAGCACCCAGGAGCCTCCGCGTCGACGGGCTTGCTCAGCCAGGGGACGTGAACACACATGCACACCGCACACGCTCCACACATGTGTGTGGACAGGAACATGAGTGCGCACCATGCACACTCCACTTGCGTGTGGGCATGAATGTGCATGCACACATCACATGCTCCGCGCACATGTGAATGGGAACATGTGTGCACACAGAGTGGGACATGTGCGCATACAGCGAATGCTCCACACACGTGTGGACACACCTCACACACGCATGCAGCCCACACGCAGACACATTGACACAGCCAGCTGCGCGGACAGACACACAGAGACAGACACGCATGCAGGTCACACGGACGTGAGGCGGGGACACGCCCGCCAGACATGTCACACGCGTGTTCGCCCGCCAGCACGGCTCCGCTCCGCCTCTCCTGGGGGCGGGAAGGCCGGCCAGGGAAGCGGCCAGCTGCTGTCGTCCGCTGCTCGCGGTGGCTCTGAGGCGGGAGCACGAGGCCTCAGCCCAGGAGGGGCCGGTTTGGGGTCAGGCCGTTCCGAGTTTAAGTCCAGAATCTAAAGTCGAAAACCTGAGGCTTGTGGCTCCTGGCTCCTGACTCCCCTCAGCCATCCCCCACACAGAGGGTTTGGGGGTGTCCTGCCGAGCTGACCGCTCCCCCCACAGGCTCCCCAGCAGGGGCAGCAGGCCCCGTGAGTCCTGCAGAAGCAGCCGAAGGGAGTCGCCAAGAGCTTGACAGCCCCCCAACCCCCCCCAGC
>PVIJ01004027.1:0-72167 GCA_004024925.1 Scalopus aquaticus | reverse complement strand
TCGCACCCCTTTCTCAGGGGCCTGAAGTCCTCTGCGTCTGCCTGATGCAGAGTGCAAGCTCGTGCCGCCTCCCCTCTGCTCTCCCCAGGTCCCCGGGAGCAGCGCCCTGGTGCGCCCCCAACCCCGAAGCTGCCCGCCCAGCCCTACCAGCCAGACCAGCAGGTCGCGCCCCCTCGCCGGGGTAAAGAGCCAGCGGTGCCGCCCCGCGGCGCTTGCCTGGCCCGGGAACCCGCTGCTCCAGCCTCCTCTCTGCTCCCCGACACGCAGGCGGCGCCCACCGGGCCCATCGCTGCAGCAGCTCTCGCTGCCCGAATGTTCTTCCCCAGACACCCACACCGTACCCCAAACCCCCTCAAGCGGCGAAGGCCGCCTTCCTCCGCGCCCCACACGGGCACGCGCTCTCGGCCGTCGCCGCGCGCCTCCCGCACCAGCACCCCAGAACCTGCTGCTGTCCCCAGAGAGTCGCCTCTGGTCCGCGGGGCCGCCCCGGAGCGCAGTGAGTCTTGGCGGTCTCTGGGCCGACATGCCCAGCACTGGGGCAGCGCCTGACGCAGCCCCGCGAACGGCGAAGGACGAGCGGACTGGCGAGATGAGCCGCCCGCAGGGGCGCCGCGCTGGCCCGGAGCGGGGAGAAAGGGGCCGCGACCCCTACTCTGTGTCCTGACGGCAGCTGCCAGGCAGGAAGCCCGGATGCGTCTTACCCACGCCGGGGTCCTCCCAAGACACGTCAGCAGGCGTCGGGGGCAGGCGCAGAGCTCCAGAGCGCGGCTCCAGTATTTCAGCGCCCCAGGAAGACCCGGGCGGGGACCTGCTGCGGGAACCCCGAGGCCACGCCCAGGGGGCCCCGCCCCAGCACGCGCCTGAGCACCCCCCACGGCCGGGTCCGCTGAGTCGCTGGCCCCTGGCTCCCTGCACCTCTCGCGCTCACCAGGGCCACGAGATGCTCGGCCAAAAATCCATTACAAGCTCCAGGAACAAGAAAAACCGAAATCCCGAGCGGGGACCCCGCCCTTCAGGAAACGTGAACTGTGGCTGGGGGCTGAGAGGGCTGGACCTCTAGGGGAACTGGGGCCCCACAGGGCAGCCCTCGAGGAGGAGGTCAGGCGGGGCTCGCTCAGCCCACAAGAAGGCCACGTGCCCTGGGCCCTTCGCCCTCGGGGCAGCGCCCGGAGCGAGCCTCCTCATGCCAGGGGAGCGGCCAGGTCACCGCCCTGACCACAGGAAGCTCCTAGCGCTTGACCCCGTGCACCAGGGAGCCCGGTGGACAGCACGCTCCCCTCAGCACACCCACGTCTGCTGCCGCCCTGGCCCGCGCACCCGGCTGCGGGGAAGCAAGGGGCAGCAGGGGCCGCGGCCGGGGACCCCCTTCTCCTTCCAGCTCCCACGGCCAGCCACACCCCTGCTGGGCGCTGCCCTGGGCGCTGCCCTTCTGGAGTGGGGCCGGTCCTGCTGCTGCTCCCCTGGGCCGGCCCTGCCACGCTGCCCCACGTCTCTCTCTCCTCTCACACCCAGGGGCACGCTCACACGCTCGTGGACACCCACACACACTCACTCTCCAAGGTGCAGAGCTCACGCCCTGCCGGCGCCCGCTGCCAGCAAGTCTCGCCCTCCGCATGCCGGCAGGCTCCTGCCTCAGAAGGTGACGCTCCCGGCTGACGGACCCACTTTGCCAGAACTCCCGCCCCTGGCGGGCGGGCTCCTGCCCGGAGAGGGCCGGCGAGGGACTCAGGAGCCGCAAGTCTAGGCTGGGAGGAAGGAAGGGACCGCCCCCCCAAGCCCCTCCATCGATGCTCCTGCAGGGAGGCCCGGGGGCCAGCTCTCGCCTCCAGCACCAGTGGGCACCGCACTGCGCGGCGCCGGCCCCTTCCGGGAGCCCGACCCCTCCATGGGCCCCGGAAGCCCCGCAGTGGAAGCCTCTTCAGCAGACCAGAAGGGGCTCCCATAGGCCCCCGAGGCCATTTCTAAGCACATCCGTCTCCTCCCCGCTCTGCAGGGGGCCCGGCGCCCACTCGGGCAGGACAGGGCCTGGGCAGGGGACGCGGACCTGCACCTCCGCGTGGGCCTGTCGGTTCCGCGTGGCCCCACCAGGTACGGGCGTGAGGACCCTTTTGCAGATTTGAGTTTGGAAAGTTAGAATATTTAAGTCAAGACCCCCCGCAAAGAGAAATCACAGCCAGGAGACTCTCACGCCAGGGATCTGCACCCACAAAGCCCGGGCCTTGCAATGAGTCTGTTGGGCTGGAGACGCCCTCGGAAGCCACTTTTAGGTCGAGGCGGTACAGGGGGTCGATTGGCCGACAGCAAACCTGAAATTCTGCTTCATCAACCCCACTGGATGCAAGATGAAGAGGGAACAGGAAGGGAGGCGGTAAAAACCAGCTGGAGCCTGGGCAGGGGAGAGGAGGGCGGGCGCGCTGAGCGGGCTCTGCCCTCACGGCAGCGGGACAGTCTCCATCATCTGAGCTGGCACAGCCACACTCCAGGTCCTCCGAGCAGGCCCAAACCTGGTTCTCCTTGGCCAGGCGCCTCCTCCCTGCAGCAGGCCCGCCGGCCAGGCCAGCCACGAGCACGCTCTCCAAACCCCCATGATGTCAAAGGACACGTTTCTAGCGCGCAGAGAAGGCGGGCCCGGACCCGGGCGACCCAGCACGCATCCAGCCCCGTCTCCCCGCCGCGCGGGCTCTGCCAGACCCCCACTTCCTTGTCTGTAAATAAACCACCCGCGCCCGCTTCGCCTGGGCTGTCCTGGAGACTGAATCGAATGGTGTCGGCGAGCGCTCGTCAGAGTCTGACCTAGCAAGTGCTAAATAAACATTAATTATTTGAATAAAGACAGCACTGCCCAGATCCTCAGTCTGTATTAAGCATGATTATCGGAGAGGAGGTTTTCCGGCCAGCAGGGCTCCCTGGCTAAGTGGGCACATTAGGGCGGTCAGCCGCGACGGCCCGGCGAGCGGGGCCAACATCTGAGCCTCACACCATCGCCGCTTATGTCTCTCCGTGTCATGGTCCAAAGTAGACCAGATGGCCGTGCTGGGTCTCCTCCAAGTGGTGACTCAGAGCTCCAGTGCTGTCTAGCTTGCGAGACGTGCTCTCGAAGCTTGGTCTTCCGGCTGTGAGAAGGGGAGCGGCGAGGAAGGCCAGCAAGGGCCCAAGAGTGGCGCGGGCCTCACACCCCATTGGCTAGAGCCCAGTCGCGTGACCCGCCAGCCCGGGGCGAGGTGGGATGTGTAGACTTGGCCGTGCCCGGGAAGAGGGACCAGGGTGCCGGCCCTCTCCCCGGGTGGGCCCCAGAGGGTGAGAGAGAAACTGTCTTTATCCGACCGTTGTCGTTTCAAGGATTCCTTTTACTTCTCTGACCGTCACCGTCCCTCGGCATCAGCCAGCCGCGGCTCCCGAACTCCGCCTCATCTTACGCAGTGGGGCCGAGTCGTCGTTCAGACTCTCCCGGCTGCGCAGCACTCGCGAGACTTGGCGCTGTAAATGTTGACAACGGTGTGATCTGGGAGACTCTTTACCAAAATTTTGATAGAAACGTGCCCTCCCTTCCAGGCGTTTTTAGGAAGGGCAGTTGGTTCACTCACGTTATCTTGCTCCGATCTAAATTTCCCTTAGGGATGTCGTGGGAAATCAGCCACATCTGAAGCTCACCCCGTGTCTCAGAAAGCCGGCGGGGGGTCAGGGCGCCACAGGGCCCCCAAGCAGCAGCCCCGTGTGCGGACCTGGGTCAGGAGCCTGGCGAGGCCGCTGAGCAGTGGCACAGCCGGACGGGCGCTGGGAGGTCTGTGCGAACCGCTCAGGGCTGGCGCCCGAGCCCCGTGCCTCGGGACGGGAGAGGGCACCGGCGTCACTCTGCCGCGCTCGAGAACCCACCAAGGTTGAAGGAAGGGAGCAGCCCGGTGGGATTCGAGAGGCCGGATTTCCGCCCAGGCCCCGATTCTTATGAGACGTGCTCCCTTGAAGAGCCGCTAACCTCCCTAAGCCTCAGTTTCCCCATCCGTGCAGGGGACCCCTGCCCGTCGCTTGTTGCGACCAGTGAGCAAGACAAACGTGAGGCCCCGCATGCGGAACCCAGCTGAGGCAGGCGCCACACGGGGGGCCTCGTTATCATGAGAGTGTCCTCTGCCATCGCCCCCGAGCGCTGGTGACAGGCAGGCAGCTCCTGGGCCAGCAAAGCTGCCCGGGCTGCCCGCCACGCACACCCTTTCTCCCCAACAGCGTCTCCTGCTCACCCAGGTGCGTGCAAACCCCAAAGCCCTGACGCACGACCCCTTCCAAGGCCACAAAATCGCCTGGTGTTGCCCCCATCCCAGGATGAGGAAGAGCTTCAAATCTGCACACAAGTGTGAAACTCTCCCAGACTCGGAGAAGGAAACCGGGCCGGGGCACCGCCAGCGACCAGGTCAGCCCCAGTCTGCACCAAGCTCTGCTCTGACCAGGCATGCTGGCCGGGCGCTGGGCACCCCTGTTGGGAGGTTAGGGGTTTCAACCTTCAAAACTGGCAAGGGGTCCTAGTTTTATAGCCCAGTGGAGAAAAACAGCCCCAAAGGTCACGCTACTTTCATTGCCCCCCGGGGCCATTAAGCAGCTTCAAAGCAGACTCTGCAGGTGCCCAGCTCGCCTTCCCCGCTGACTTGTAAACTCTGCTCCCAACTTGTTCTCAAATCAGCCTCCTTTAACTTCCTGCTGGTTCATTAGCTCATTCGTTAATGAATTAAATTAAGCTCTAACATCCTCTCATCATCTGTGTATGAGAATTTCGCTCCAAGCTATCTACAGACGGAGCCCGCCACTCGTAGGCCAGGTACGCTGACAATAATAATTATTGTAGTGGGAAAACTAATAAACAGAAGTCAACATGTAGTGAGGGCGGCTCTCCACCAGGCAGTGTGCCGGGGGCTTACTAGGATCCATCTACTTCAGTGCTCATAAAGGCCTTGTAAAGGATGTAACGTAAGCGTCAAACCAGGCCCCCTCCAAGGCACACGCAACATAACACAAGGAGGCGAGCCCCTTAGCTCACCCTTCTGGCGACCGTGACACATCACAGTGTGATAAGCCAGAGAAACCCCAAGTGTTCAAGGAGCAAGTGGGCTGCCCTGGCCAGGCCGGCCCTAACCAAGTGTCTCAGGAGCAGTCAAGACTTTCAGACGGAGCGCCCTCCCCTGATCCTGTAGGGCGGAGGTGGTCTGTGTCACCCTGCCGGGGAAGCACTCGGTGTGTGGAGGTGGGGTACTGGCTCTCTCCTGTGCTCCACCATGTTTCCGAGCTTTCCTAGGAGACAGACACTGGACAGCTTAAAAACTGCATTTCCAGAAAGCCTTGCAGCTCAGGTTCAGGTTGCAGTGCAGAGCCCCCCAATCAGATGCACCCACGCAGGACTTACCTTCAGAGCTGACCTAGGTGAGTGTGCTCCCCTGGCTCCATGGCGGCCTGGGTCCCTGGAGTGTGTTCCTTTAAGTCTTTCCTGGAAACTCAGCTCTGGCTTTCTTGGGGCATCTGAAGGGGTCGAATCCTTAAACCGCTTGGTGCTCTGTGGCGGCTTCCTTCACACTGAGCTCGAAGACAACCTTTCTTTCCCCCGAAAGCTGAGCCTCACAGAAGTCGGTGAAGGAGTAAAATCAGGGATTTTACAGACCTCAGAATCTGACTATGGGTTCTGAGAGCAAAGGGTTTGCTGGCACCTAGGGTGGGCAGGTTAGGAGAGGGATGTGTGATAATGACCCCGGGACCTCAGGGTCGAGCCCTTGCCTGCCAGAGACCCAGTGCACCGTCGCCCACGGGCAGCACACGGAGAACGCTTAGAGAGGCTTAACTCGCAGGGCTTTCTGGTGCCAGTCAAGTGAGCATGGGCCCCCAAGACGCAAGATGGACAGCCCACAGGTGGTCCTAATCTGCATAACCAGGAATAAAAGTCCCCTGGCCTGGGGAGCAGAGGCTCGAAAGTCCCGGCCCTTTCTCCAGTTCCCAGCCCGAGTACTCGGAAGGAGCGGAGGCCCGGTGCTCCTGGATCAGCCCTAGGCTGCCCCTGCTGTGTAACAAGCCACCCAGAAACTAGCAGCGAAAATAACTATTACTGTTCATGAGTCCACTTGACCAATCCAGGCCCAGCTCAGGCTGGCCGGCTCCCCCACGTGGCTGGAGCTCTGGGTTGGTGTCTCCGCTCCATGCGGTCTCTCATCCCCCAGCAGCCCAGCTTGGACTTGTACTTAGGGAGAGCTCCCAGGGAGGGAACGGAAGCAGGCGGGGCTTCCGGAGGCCTTGGCTAGGAACCGGCACACCACTTAAACTCCACCCTGTGGATCAAAGCAAATCACCAGCCACCCAGGTGCAGGGGAAATAGACTCCGCCTCCCGGGGCAAGGGCAGGGCGGGGTTGTGCATCGGGAGGCAGACACAGCGCAGAGAATCACCGCCCGGACTCCCCAGGTGTCTGGCCTCAGCCTGCCTCCCTGCCTTGCCAAGGGGACCCACGGCTCTGGCTGGTGTGCTGCCCGGGAGGGGCAAGAGACAGACCTCTGGGGTTGTTGGACCCCAGCTGGGAATGAATGCTGATCCCTGAGCCCCAGATCCACTGTGGCCTGTCCGGGGAGGGACAAGGCAGGTCAGGCCCTGGTGGGCTGGCATCTGAGCGCAGCTACACCGGTCACACCTCCTTCCCGGCTCGTGTAGTGGGAAGGGCACTGCCTGCCCTGCACCTCACTGACGCAAGTGGAAGCTTCTGGAATGACCCTTTCCTACCAAAATAGCAAATGAAAGCACTGGGGGAGAGTCAGGTCCAGTGCCCCCCCCCCAGAGACTCGAGACAGCCCTCCCGTATGCCCACTCGGCTCACCCCGGACCCCACTGGCTCCCAGGCTTCAGCGCCCAAGGCCGGACACTCCCGAGGACCGAGGACGTGGCAGGGCACCCCCGCCCCCCGCCTGGGCTCCTGGCCACCGGGGGAAGCACTGCTGGACAACCGGGCAACTGAGCCTGGGCACACTGGGGGCTGCACACTGTTGCTGCAGGACGCTGCGGTAGAGTGGGGGGCCTGGGGGAGCCAACGGGGATGGAGGTGTGGTCGGCACGCAGGGGAGGGCCCCACGAGCGAGGAGAACAAGCAGCCGGAGAAAGCAGCTCCCGCCCGCGAGGCAGCCCGGGGCTCCTCCCCATCATTATGTGCAGCGAGTAGGTGGCTGCTCGCAGGGCAGGGCAGGGGCTGCGGGCTGGGTCTCCTCCCGGGCGAGTGGGCGCCGGGCCGTGCGGGGCTGTGCGGGGCAGCTGGCTGCTGGCGTTTTTCCCCAGGAGCTGAAGCTTGGGAAGCAGCGGGGTCAGGGCGCACAGCTTGCAAAGGGTGGGCTGCGTGAGGGGGCTCACCGCCCCGCTGCCCCGCTGCCCCGCTGCCCGCTGCGCGAGGCCCGTGCCTGCAGCCTCGGCAAAGGCTTTCGGGACTGGCAGAAGCCCCGCCCCGACCGCTCTGCGGCCTTCTGTTTCTGCGGCCGCCGGCCACTTCCTGAGTCACTCGGAGCCGCCACGCCCTCCCTGCTGCAGACTCTTCTTTGCACCCAGACCAGGCGGGTCAGCGGGTCTTCCGGGATCCAGCGCCCGGAGGCGAAGGCTTCGGGGCTGCGAGGAGGGAGGGCCTGGAAAGGGGCTGAGAGCGTGCGCGCCCACGTCCTGCTGAGAATTCCTTCCGTTCTCTGCAAATATTTGAACAGCAAGTCCCGCCAGAGAGAAGACTCGGCGCAGAGACTCAAACTGCAGCTTCAACAGGCAATCTGGGGCCTCGGACCCACCTCGGGTGTCGGGGCCAAACAGGCAGCAGGCGAGCGGGTCCTCTGCTCCGGCCACACGCGGGCGCCGGGGTCTGCTCCGCCAGGCCTTGACGACCTCTCGGTCTCCCCAGCCGCCTGGGCAGGAGCCGGCCCAGAGGGCGGGAGAGGTGAGCCAGGCACGGGGCCCACGACAGGACGGGGAGCGAGCTGGGCTCTCTCTGGGCCCGCAGGCCCCGCCTTGCGGGGGGCGTCCTCAGCAGCCCGGGGTCTGGCCGAGTTAAGGGCCTTCTCGGTCAGGGTAACGCCACAGACGTGCTCGCCGCCCCGGGCCCCTCTGTGCTCGTCACAGGCCTGTCCCAGTTCTTAGTCACCCACCTTCAGAATCCAGAGGGGAGGGGAACCCCCACAAAGAGCAGGGTGCCAAGGGTGCTGGCCGGCGAGGCCCAAGTCCTGCCTACCGGTTCCTGTCAACGTGCGCAGAGGCCAGAGCCTGGGGGCGGGAGTGTGGCCAGCAAGGCCTCGTCCGGCCTCCTCATCGGGAAGGCCCGGGGGCCGCTGGGGCCCAGAGGGCCAGGCTGGCAGGGGCGGCACAGCCCCGGTGGGGGGTGGGGGACAGTGGCGGGCAGGCCTGGGCCCGCTGCCCTCCCCCGGGCCCCTCAGCGCCAGCCGGAGGCCCCGGGCTGCCCCGGCCCCCAGGGGCCAGCAGAGGTGGGCTGCGTGTCAGGAGGGGGCAGCCCGCCGAGCGCCGCACCCCGCCCCTCCTGGTCACCAGGTTGCACAGGCCACTGTCCGGCCACTGTCCTCTGCCCTGAGGGAGGCCAGGAGCTTCCACAACACTCAGCAGGCGGGGGCCGGGAGAGCTGTGGGAGGCGGCGGAGGGAGGGCTGCTGCCCGCGGGCTCCCCCCGCCCCACCCCTGCCGGCCCCGCCGGGCGGGGGAGGCAGAGCCCGGCTGCCTGGCACCCTGCGTGAGCCAACAGCGCCACCAGCAGCTGCCAGCCCGGAAAGGCTCCCTCAGGCTCCAAGGCCACCGTGGAAAGGCTCAGCCCCGGCCGCCTGGAGCGCCAGAGGTGACCAAGGACCCGGGCGGGCTGTCTGCAGGGCTGCACCCCAGAGCCGGGGCTGCGGGCAGCCGTAACTCACCCCCTGCGGCCCGGAGAACAGGCAGACCCCCGCTGCAGGCGGCGGCGGGAAGGACGGCGGCTCGGCCTGGACTCCGCAGTGCTGGTCACAAGGCCCCGTCACCTCTCTGCCCCTCGGTCTGGGGGTGCCAAGAGCGCCCCGGCTTCCCGGAGCCGCCAGAGGGGCCGCCTCTCAAGGCCGCCTGGGGGGGCACCAGCCGGTGGGGTGCTGGGGTTGGCCGCTGCTCCCGAGAACCCTGCCGTGGCCTTCCGCTCGTGCCCGGGGCCACGCCCGCTGACCGGGCCCCTCGCAGGCTGTAGGCCCCCGCCAGGCTGGCTGACCTCACTGCACAATCCCCGCAGGAGGCTCCTAAGACCAGCGCGCGACGGCCGAGCCAGGCCTCGCAGACGCGCCGACGGGGCCGCCCCGAGCAGGGGCTGCAGGCCCGGCCGAGTCAGGGGGAGAGGGACGGGTGCCCTCGGGCACAGGCCGGTTGGCTGGGTCGCCCTCAGGTGGGGGGGCCTGAGGCCCAGAGGGACGAAGCCGCAGGATGGCACACAGGGCGGCAGGGCCTGGCCCGAGAGCGGGCGGCCGCCCCTCCTGGCCCCGGGGCTCCGGGCTGGGCATGAGCCCCTTCCAGCCGCCCGAGTTTATGTGGAGGGGGCGCCCAGTGCTTCGGGATGGTGCAGCCAGACCCTCGGGAGCCAGCAGCCGGGAGAGGGGAGCGGGGGGCTATCCCCGAAGTCCTGCCGTGAGTCCACAAGCCGAAGCGCCGGGGTGGCCGGCCCCAGGGACAGGGGATGGCAGAGACTGCCTTTTGGCCTAACAGAGGGTCTCCCTGACCAGCCTCTGGGCGCGTCCCTGGGCCAGATGTCCCCGCTCAGCCTTCACCACGCACCGCCCAGCGCCAGCAGGAATCCAGCCGCAGGGGTGTGGCCAGCCCCGCCCCGGCCCGCCCCCATCTCTGGGCTGCCGGGACCCCGGCCTCCGGGACAGAATCCGCCTCACTGGCCTCAGACAGCGTCAAAGATGGAGGCACTTTTTTCCTTAACAACCTGACGGAGGAAGAACCCTGGAAGCCACACCGACCTCAGCTTGGCTTGGAAGCCCCAAGTTTGGATGCAGCCGGCTTCCGCCCTGCCCGGTGGGTCTCGGCCCCCCAGCCAGGCCCAAGCTGCACCCCCCACGCCTGAGCACCACAAAGCAGCATCTCAGACTGTGAGTTCCCAGTGGGGGCTGGGGGCCAGAGAGGGGTGCAGGCCGGGAGCACGTGGTCATCAGGCAGACTCACGTCCCGCGGGACAGTCTCTCGTCTGCTGTCCCCTGCGCCCAGCACCAGCCAGAGCAGCTCCTGGCACAGAGGACACACTCAGACACCACTCGGTGAATGACAGGGACAGATGGTCACCCTGGGGAACACGGCTGCCGAAACCTAGAGGCGCAGGACTGCTCTAGGACAGGCCAGGGAGACACTCGCTGGCACCAGGTGGCGGCAGGGAGTGCCTGCCCATCTGTTGGTATTGACCCCACCAGGAAGGGAGCACCTCTGCTCCCCGTCTTCTTGGAAACCCAGCGGTCCCATGACTCGAGAGCTGTGAGGGGACAGCTGGCCAGTGTGACAGACGAAAGCCCAGAGAGGGTGCAGTTAGCATCCAGCACGAGTCACCTGAACATCTGGAAAACGCCACTCGGAGAGACTGGCACAGGCGCCTCTGCAGGGAAGACGGGAGTTTCCACGCGACAGCTCCCCAGAGAGGCAGGATGCAGCCGTGCAGGGCAGCCTGGCGCCCGGCCACCCAGGACCCCTCCACCCACGCGTCAGACCTCTGCTTCGTCCTGGCTCAGGAGCAACAGGCTTTGGGGAGCAGCTGAGGACACCGGTCCTCCCTGAAGGTGCTGGTCAGCCTCGTCGTGGTGTCAGAGCTTGACAGAACTGGGGGACCCCTGCCTCGCAGCTACTGTCTCCGGCCCCACTCTGCCCAGTGCTCCAGAACCGGGGCTCCCTCAGGCTCATCTGCATCTCCCTGTGGCTAGCGGGAAGGGAGTGAGGACGGGTCACCAGGAAGGCTCTGCCCTGGCCCTGCCAGGGTGGGAGTGGGGGTACCCCGGCCCCCAGCCCTCCTCCTTCCTTCTAGCACCTTCCAGGAGCCGTCTGCCCAGCCAGCAGCAGAGCCCAGGGCAGGGGGCAACGCCAAGTGTCCCCGCCCAGAAACAGGGACTCACCATGGTGCCCCCAGCAAAAGCGAACCCGGGAATCTCCCCCAGGGATGGTGTTCGCAGGTGGGGTCTCCAGGCGTGACTGGGTCATGGGGTGCAGCCTCAGGACGGGGCGACCGGCGGCCCAGGGCGCTCTGTGGGTCCTTCCACCTCGTGAGGCACCGGCTCCCACACTGGACACGGGGCCCCCCAGACACGATGTGCCGACACCTCGATCGTGGGCTTCAGCCTCCGGAAGGTGAGAAACAAGCTGCCAAGCCCCCAGCCTGGCACTGGAGCTCGGACGGGCCGGGCGCGCAGTCGGCTCCCACGCCCAGTGAGTCGCCCTCTGTTCTGAATCGTGCCCTTCCTGCGTCTGGGGCCCAATGTCCTCTCTTCTATGCAATGACAGCAGCGATCGTCGCTCAGGCTTGGAAGGATTCTCTTAATGCCCTTCCCTGGCAAATAAAAAGGCAATTCTAAGTTGATTCTCTGAGTTATTTTTGTTTATTTTTTTATTGACTCATGAAAAATCCAAAAGTTCCCAGTTCAGAAGGCGAAACTCCTCGCCCCGAGAACGAGGCCCGCGGGAGCCCCGAGGCTGAACTCAGCCTCCGCTCCGCACCTGGGCAGCACCAGAGGGGCTGGGCGGGGCCTGCCCTGCCAGGTGGCTGGGAAGCGAGGGGCTGACGGCTCAGCGTTCCCATGCGCGAGCTCGTCTTGGAGCAGCGAAAATAAAATCAGAAAACTCACGGGCAGGCAGGAGCCAAGCACGCCCTTGTGTCTTGTTAAGCCTGAGCCACTCTTGCCTCCATCCACGCTCCGGCCCTCGCGGGGAGGACACGGCGCGGGCAGCCCGCGGCGTGGCCGGGGGAGGCGGTCGGGGGTTCTGAGTCTCAGCAGAGGCCCCAGGGCCACAGCCAGCCACGGGCCTCTGGCCTCGGTGAGCCCGGTCAGCTCCGCTCCAGCCCTCCTGGGGAGGAAGGGGGCGCCCGACCTGTGAATTCATCTGACGACTCCGGCATTCCCTCTCTTCCCGCTGTGGAGGGACAGCAGGAGGAGCTGACAGGCAGGCAGCGGGACAGCTTCGTCGGCCACTCGGAGCAGAATCGAGACGGCGCTGACCGGGCCAGCTTCCCCGTCAGGCCGCCCAGCCCCGCGCTGCGCCGCCGGCGTGTCTGCAGGTCTGGCCTGGGCACCCCGACCAGGCCCCGCTGTGCATCCCCTGACCCCAAAGCTCTCCTTGCTGTTGTCCCGGGCCCTGCCCAGAGCCCCAGATGGAGAGGAGCTCAGCCACAGCCATGGGAAACGGGCCTCCGTGGCCGTGGCCTCTCCCGACTCCAAAACCAGCCGGACGCCGCCGAGCGCAGAGGCGGGGCAGCGGCCCGGGTCTCGTCGGTGCTGAGGCCCCGGGTGGAGACGAGGCCCAGGAGCGGCCGCGCGGAAGGGGCCCCCACCCTCTCCCCGCCTCCTCCCAGCCCAGGGCAGTGGGGCAGCTGGGCGGCCAGCAGGGACACTGGCCAAGGGCCCACGTGGAGGGGCCAGGAGCCACCTTCCCTGGGGCTGCTGAGGAAACCCCGGGGGGTGAGAAACGGGAACATGGCTGCAGCCGAGCGGCTCCGTGCCCACCTCGAGCTTCCTCTCCGGGGTGCCTCCCTGCGCCCGCCCGCTCCTGGGCTGCAGCCCCCACCCCCGCTCCCGGCTCGGCTCTGGGTCTGTTCCTGTGCACCCCCCACACTCGCAAGCCGCCGGGAGCAGCCCGGCCTCACCGGGCCCGGCCCCACGCACAGAGCCGGCCAGGGACCCGGAAGTTTCCGTGGGTGCCTTGCTGGCTGCACTGCCCAAACAGCCTGCTCCCCACGGCTGGTCTCCCCAGAGAGGGTTCACCAGTTACCTGGCCTCAGGCCAGGGATCTTTCTCCAACATTCTAGAAACCCAATCTTGGCGCTCATGTCGGGCTCAAGGGGGTCCATGGCAACACCCCTGCACTGGGTCATCGCCAGCTCTCGCCTGCCCCCGTGCCAGGGCCCGGCTGTCCCCAACAGGCCAGCAGCACGCGGTCACCCAGCCCCAGCTCTGCCCGCCCCCAGAGAGGCTATGGGGTCAGAGGGCAGCCCCTCCTGGCACCGTCCGCAAACCGAGACCCTGCACACAGCAGAAAGCTCCCAGACCCCCCTGCAGGTGGGCCCCCAATCCGGCCTCCTGTCCAGGCTGGCAAGCCCAAAGGCCCAGCGGGACCAGTCACTGCCAGGCTGCCCGCGTCCAGCCGGGCCCAGGGCGTGGGGGCCGCAGCCACGTCTGCCGGGGGCGCCTGCATGCCAGCTGCCCGTGACCCTTCACCTGCACGCGTCTGAGTCTCGCACCAGCACCGAGTGCTCCCGGGAACCTGCAGCCTTCAGGGCCACGGGGCCGCCTCCGGGCGCTCGGCGACGGGAGCTGCCGGCTCATCCATAACCCTTCGGAAATATTATTACTTTAGGAAAACTGTTCCGTTAATCTCCTCTAATAACGCCGCCGCCTCCGGCATCCATCCCGGGAACACGAGCTGTCACTCTCCACCCGAGTGCGGAGACCGAGGGGCGCCCGGCGTGGGCCCCGGCGGGGTGCCCATTCGTCAGCCTAACACGCCATAAAGAGCAGTGACATGCCTCCCGGGGCGTAAATCTCCCCACGCCGGGGCTCTGGGGTGCAGGGGCAGCAGCGGGCGGCTCCCGGCAGCACCCAAGAGGGGAGGGCCTCCCGTTCCTGCCCAAGGCTGGAGCACCCGGCCCCAGGCCACCCCAGCACCCACGCGGGCGCCTGATGCGGCTCCCTGGGACGCTGGCCTCGGGGCGGTCGCGGGGCGCCTGGCTGTGCCCGAGGGGCGCAGATGGGGCGGCGCGTGTGGGACACCGGCAGCCCCTGCCCTGGACATCCCAGGACAGTTGCGAACGAATGAATGAGCGAATGAATGAATGAGCCACCGACACAGCCTCCTGCCGGCACCCGGGGCCAGCCAGGCCGGCGTGCTGGGTGGGCGCCCCGCTCCCCCTCCCCCGCCACCCCAAAGCCCACCGTCCATCTCCCCCGCAGGCCCCAGCCTTGGATGGTCCTGGGGTCACCCAGCCCAAGGACGAGACCGGGCCCTGTGGGCCGTGGAGGGGCCCAGGAGAGGTTTCGGGGGGCGACTGCGCCCCAAGATGCAGATCTGGCCAGTCTCCCTCGGGGCCCCGACTTCAGATCCCTTCCAGGTCATAGAGCTTCTAGAAATAAATCGTTTTTTCCAAGTCCTCATTGGTTTCTGTGCCTGTTTCCCAGCTCCTTGTCAGGCGGGTTACGGCCGGTGATGGACGGGCCGCATCTGCTCCCACCCCCGCTGCAGGCCGCCGTGCTGGGCCAGGGAGGGCCGCTGGCTGGGGGGCCCGCCCTTCACCCCCAGACGGAGGCGCCATCCGGAGCCCGCGCCGCAGCACAGCCCCGCGCGCCGTCTCCGAGCCCAGACCAGCTGCCCGCCCAGGGCCTGCGTGCCCTCGCCCGCCCGGCCCCTCCGCGCTGCTGTTCAGCCCCAGCCTCCTGGCCCCGGCACCCCTTATCCTGGGCCCCGGGAGGGGTCAGAGTGTGGGGAGCGCGCTGGTGCTCTGGCGACCCCGCCCACCCAGCCTCTCCCTCCTGCAGACGCCCGGCGGCCGCCAGCCCCTCCAACCATCTAGAAGCTTCCGTGAACTGCGCAGACGCCACCGTGGCAGGGCAGGCCCAGACCGTGTGCCCTTGGCCCCAGCGAGCCCCGTGGTGGCCGACCCCGCCTCACCAGAGCGCCCCCGGAGAGCGGTGTCAGCAGAGACGAGCCCACAGCACGGCGGGGCGGCAGCTCTCGCCTCCTCGGGGCGGGCGGCTGGAGACCCGGGCGGGGGACCTTCAGCCCCCCGAGTCAGAGGCCAACCACGGGCAGAGGCCCCACCGCCAGGGACGTGGCCTTCTCGGCTGGGGCCTTCAACTGACCGGAGCAGGCCCACCCTTCCCCTCCGAGGGCAGCTGCTTTACCGGGCCACTGAGTTAGAAGTTCACTTCCCCGACAAAACGCCTTCCCGGCAACTCCCAGGCCACAGGGCGGGCACCACGGCTGGCGCTCCCCGGTGCAGGTGCTACGGCCGCCGCCCAGGCTGACCCGCGAAACCCGCCGTCGCCTCTGCGCTGTGGAGCTGGGAGCCCCCGCCCCGGCTTGGGGAGCACTGCCTCCCCCAGGTCCCGCCAGCACGACGGCCGATGTCCCTGGCGCGGGCGCTTCTGGGAGGCCACGCTCTCCGCCGAGCTGAGCAATGACTGCGTGACGCTCGAGGGCCGGGGCAGGGCCGCTGAAACGAGCGCGCGGCCTGGACTCGGGAGTCCGCCGGCCAAACTCACGGGCAGAGCCCCAGGCCCGTTCCCCAGGTCCGCGGTGGCTGCTCTTGGCCAGGAAGGGCCCCAGCCCAGGGAGGCCGGAGTGCGGCCGGTCAGAGGGTCAGAGGGACGCACAGTGCGTGGCAGAGAGGCGCGGCCGGAGAGCAGGGGGCCGTGGAGAGGCAGACGGCACGGCGCGAAGAGCGGCTGCAGCCGGGGGTCGGGGCGGCAGGACCGAGGGGGGTTCCCCACATCGGCAGCCGGGGGACGGGGCGGGGACGGGGCCACCCTCACGGAAGGCACCGACCCCCCGCCCCGCCCCGCACCCGGCGTTGCTGGGGGCCCTGGGGCCGGGTGTGCAGCCCCGGGGCCCCGAAACACCAGCCCCGAGGGCCACGGCCTGCTGGGTTTGGAAGGGGGTGAGGGCCCCCCCGGCCAGCAGGCCTCGTCTGCCCAGGGGACGGCTGCCCCACCCTGCATTTGGCATTTTCCATTTTGGGGAGGAAGGCGACTCTGCTCCGACCCCACCACCGCGGCCTCTCGCGACCCCGGGACGTCCTGCGGCCACCAAGGCCAGGCCCGGCCCCGTCACGCCCCTGACCTGACTGCCCACTGGAAACGACGCCCTCACGCGGCCCTCCGGGTGCTCAGGGGCTGCCCGCCAGGCGCCACCCAGCCACGGAGGCCGCCCCTACAGCAGCAGCACGGGGCAGCTGGCGCCCCAGCCCGCCTCCCTGCCCGGGTGCCCGCCCGGCGTCGCTGCAGTGACCGCAGGGGCACAGCCAGGTGCAGCAGCAGCCCCAGGTCCGGGCCCCTCCAGAGGCCTCGGGGCCCCTCGGCCACGCCGCCCTCGAGGGACACAGGCCGAGACAGAAGACCCGGCAGGGACAGACACGCTCAGAGAAAACACGAGAAAATTGACGTTTCATAAATAACTTTGAAAAGTATAAAATTTCGGTATAAAACGTTGTGTAGCAAATAATAATGTTTGTACAAAACCCAGCACGAAAACATAATTTCGCCATTTAAGATGATTTGAAAACTATGTTTTCCTGAGTCAAATCAGAAGGGCGCCGACGTGCGGCCCCCCGGGGGCGGCCTGGGCCCGAGCGCCGAGCGCCGCACCCCTACTGGTAGACGACCTTCACGCAGAAGGTCTCCTCGGTCTTGTCCTCGTGGTCGTTGATGTAGATGAGAATCTCCTCCTCCTCCCCCGCGCCCCGCCCAGGCGCGAACCACAGGCCGATGGTGTAGGTCTCTCCGCCCCCGACCTGCAAAGGGCGTCAGAGCCACCGCCCTCCCGGCAGCTGCTCCTCCCCGTGACCCGAAGGTCGCGTCGCCCTGGGGCCCGGGCCAGAGGTCCAACGCCAGGGCACTCTCCAGCCGAACCCCACTGCTCGCCCTCCTGGGGGCAGGGCACGGGGCCTCGAGGGGGCTCCGGGAGGCCGGGCCCGCAGAAGGTCCACTCTGCCGCGAGGGCACTGCCCCGCCCCAGGACTTCCAAAGCCCGTGGTCAGAGCAATTCTGAGTGCAACCCCCGCCTGCCGGCGCTCCTGAAGGCACAGGCCGTGTCCGCACACCCTCGCGGGAGCAGACCCCCACCCACCGGCGCTCCTGAAGGCACAGGCCGTGTCCGCACACCCTCGCGGGAGCAGACCCCCACCCACTGGCGCTCCTGAAGGCGCAGGCCCTGTCCGCACACCCTCACGGGAGCAGACCCCCACCCACCAGCGCTCCTGAAGGCGCAGGCCGTGTCCGCACACCCTCGCGGGCGCAGCCCCCACCCAGCCCGCACCTGGAAGGCATCCTCCCTGAACCGCAGCAGGTCGGGGTGGTCGCTGTGCAGGCGGTAGGCCCTCCGTGAGGGGTAGGGGTTGGTGTAGGTGATCCGCTTGTGGGCGCCCTTCCCGTCCCCTGCAGCCAGCCTGATCTCAAAGGCCTGGGGGGCGGCGTGGATGTGGGGTGGGCCCTCCGGGCACCTGCTGGCCCACGCACCCCATGGGTGTCTCCACGCCGCCGCGAGCTTGGCTGGGGGTCCTGGGACGGCAGCCCCACCCCCGCCGGTGCCAGGGGCCGAGGAGGAGGCTCCTGCCCAGCTCAGGCCGGGGGCCCCCAGGGCCGCCGAGAGGGCGCCCCACCCGCACCGCGCAGCGCCCGCGCAGACCTTGGAGATGAGGGGCGGGCGGCAGGAGAGGCACACGAGCCAGGCGGCCAGCAGCTGGTGCAGCTCCACGTCCACCAGGTTGAGGTGCAGGAAGCGGCTGCCGGGCCGCCAGGGCCGCACGCCCACGCACAGGTCCTGCACGGCGCGGGGCGGCAGCACGAAGACGCCCTTGGGGTCCGTCTTCAGGAACGAGAGGGGGCGGTCAGTGCCCGGGCACCGGGAGGCCCCAGGGGCCCGTGACCGGCCAGCCCGCCCGGGAGGCCGCTCGAGGCCGAGGGGGTTCCCGGCCAAGGACGCCGGCAGCCTGGCTGGCCGGCCCGTCCAGCGGCGGGGCGGGGGACGGAGGGCACGCACCGTCAGCTCCTGGGGGTGCGAGGTGAACGCTCTCACTTTCCTGACCGTCTGCATCCCCCGCAGGACCAGGGCCAGGCGCGTGCGCTGGCCGGTGACGCAGGCGACGTCCACGCGCTGCAGCGAGTGCAGGTGCACCTGCCACACCTGCGCGGGCGCCGCCAGCCAGCGGTCCCTGCGGACAGAGGCTCGGGCAGCCGCGGGCGCCTGGGCAGGGCAGGCGGCAGGGGGGCAGGGCTGACTGGCGGCTGCTTTCACCCCACCAAAGTCGCCTCCACCCAAGCGGGGTCCCGGGGTGGGGGCTGCACCAGGCGAGACAAACCCAAAGCCGTGAGCTGAGGCGATGCCGTGGGCTGGGCCTGCCGCCCTGGCGCAGGGAGGCCATTTCTGCTGGGGGGGTTGGACCCCACTTCACCACGGGGTGCCGTGAGGGCCCCCCATGTCCACCCTGCAGGTGCAGGTTGGCGCGGCCCTCGGTCGGAGAACACAGTGACCCCCACCCACGTTGGGGGCTGTGCACACCCTCCCCGCTGGCAGGTTCTCGGGGGGCTGGGCCTGGCGACTCGGGAGGAAGCGGTAAAGGGGGTGTTATCCCACCGGGGGACAGACTCGGGGGCAGCTCGGTCACACGCTCAGGCATCAAGGACAGAGGCCGCCTGTCCCCCCTGGGGCCGGTCAGGTCCCCGCAGACTCGACTCCACACCAAAGGCTGCTGAGCTGCTCTCCCCGGCGGCAAGCGGGCATCCCCCTGGTGCTGCCGAGAGGTGCTCTTGGGGACCCCCCTGCCACCCCAGAATCCTGCGGCGCCAAGGCACAAGGCCCACCCCTCCCCGTCACGACAGCCGCGGAGAGGCCCGGGAGGCCGCACTCACGTGTAAACGGCGACGAAGAAGGCCTTGGTCTCCGGGCTGGGGCCGCTGGCCGCCTTCAGAAACACATCCCTCGGCTCCCCCGGGCCCTGCCGCACAGGGGCGCGTCGGGACCCCAGCCCAGCCCCCCGCCGGCCCCCGCCCCCGCCCGTGTGATTTTCTGTACTAGTCGGAACTCGCTATTTCCTCACTGCAAAAGAGAAAACCATCCCTCCTTGCCCACGCCCCGCAGGAGCAGCCCCGCGGCCGCAACCACCACTCCCTCGGCCTCCGTGCTCTGCCTTTTTTAATTCAAATTCAATAATTAAGAAAAAATGAAAACTCATTCACAAAACCCTGGCAGGACGGCAAACCAGCCCTTCCGCCCCACGAGCCGCCTCCGCAGAGCCTCGGACAGAGCCGGGCTGCGGGGGCCGCGGCGGCAGACTCACCGCGCTCTGCGTCTCACAGACGACGTTGGGGTCGCTGCACCGGACGTGCACTGGGGGGGCCTCGCCAGGGATCCCTGCGGGGGCACCTGGGCCGATCAAAGCACCAGGGCAGAGGTCACCCCCGGCAGGCGGGCCCGTGGGAGGTGCCCACACAGCCCCAGACCCCTGCAGGGAAGCGGCTCAGCCCGAGGGACGCAGCCCCGGGGGCAGCGCGAGGGTGTGCGGGCACCTGGGAGGAGGCGGGTGGGCCGGGGCTGTGGCTCAAGGGTGGGACCAGACTGGGCACCCAGGAGCCCAGAGGCTGAGTGACCACAGGCGGCGGCCACGTCTCAGCCGCGTCGCTTGTCAGAGGAGACGAGGGTGACGCGCCTGTCGCGTGGGAGAAGCCGCCCCCGACCCAGACGTGGCGCAGCCCACTGCGGGGCCTCGGGCACCTGCCTGGAAGCGTGTGCCAGGGCGGCAGGCGGATGGCCTTCTTCAGGAAGGTGAGCTCGGGGTGGTAGAAGCGGAAGACCTGGTCCACCACGTGGGGCTGGGGCTCCACGGTCAGGCAGAGCACGGCCAGGGGCTTGCCCCCCGCGCAGAACACCACCTGCGGGCGAGCAGGGTGGGTCAGCCGCAGCCCCGGCCGGCCAGGGCCTTCCTGCCCCATGGGCTGGAGAAGCAGGGCCCGGAGAGGCCGAGGGAAAGGCTTGCGGCCGGGGCCGCTCCTGGTCCATCTTCCCGCCGAGTGGCCTCGGCACGCTGGGGTCCTCTGGCCCCGCACACCAGCCCCCGGCTTCGGGAGGCCCCGCGGTGGCCGGTGCCCTCGAGGTCCGAGTGCCAGGCCCACGGCCCTCTGACGGCTCAGGTGTTACCGCCAGCATGTCCCCGGCTGCCCAGTGCCAGGAGGGGCAGGGAGCTGCCCGCTTGCCGCCGTCTCTGCCGCCCGGAAGCCCCGCGTTCTCCTTACTCTCGGCCCGGTTAACAGTGTCCTGCCTAGTGACCACCACAGGTCTGGGCACGTGCGCCCTGTGGGGCCTGGCAGTCCCTGGGAAACTCAAGCAGGTGCTGGAGGCGCCGAAGCCCCAACAGGCTCCTCCACGCCCGTGAGAGCGCGTTTCAGACACACCCAGCCAGCCCCCACGGACCACCGCCCACGCAGGACCCACGCAGGCCCGGGTCAGTCCCCATAACCGAGCGCAGCAACTCGGCTGCCTGATCCCTGTGGGGCCGAGGGCCACCCATCAGGCCCGGACACAACACAGCAGCCGCAGCCACTGTCCAGCAGCCGAGGGCCAAGAAGCTGAGCGGACAGCAGGCCATGGCACTCAGGACGGCGACCCACACCGCAGGCCCCGTGAGCAGGAAGACCCACTGGGCTGACCCTTCAGCTGAGGCCTAAACACGACAGGGGCCACGCCGCGGACAGCTGTGACGCCGCCGGACGCAGCCTCAGGCTGGCCCTCGTCTGCGCAAGGCTCGTGGGCTGGCGGCGTCCGTAGAGCTCAGGTGCTTTGAAGAGGACACCCCAGAGCAAAGGGGCAGCCCCCTCGAGAGGAGTCCGGGGGATTGCGTGTGCGGTGGCCACTCGCCCAGCAAAGGGGCAGCCGCGGCAGTGGGCCGGAGGGCAGGAGGCCCCTCCAGACGGGACGCAGACGGCGGGGGCGGGGCCGCACTGCACCTCTAGGGCCTCATCCACCCCTCCCCACCCCGTGAACACTGAGGCCGTGTGCAAGCACGCACACACCCGTGTGCACAGCACAAGCAGACGCGTGTGGTTGCATTTACACGCGAGCACCAGCGAGTGTGTGCACATACACCGGCACACATGTCACATGCATGTCTGCAGTGTGCACGCGTGTGCCATCGGCCTGCGTGCACCTAAGCTCATGCGCCAGCACGTGTGCACAGGCACGCGCGCGTGCAGACACTCTCTCGCGGGGCAGAAAGGGGGCGGGCGTGAAGGCAGGATCTTTCTGAACGTCTCACTTTACAGTTTGATTTTGGGCTCGATTATGTAAATGTTTTTACTTAATTAAAACACTAAATCAGAAGGAGAAACAAAGCTCTCCCGAGTTTAAAAACAAACCGCGGCAAACAAACCCAGCTGAGCACAAGCTGGCCCACCTGCGGAAGCAGCACAGGGCGGGGCCGGGGGTGGGGCCGCGGGAGGGGGCGGGGAAGGGGCAGAGGGGCGGGGCCCAGGGCCCCAGGGGGAGGGGGGCCCGCCCAGGCCAGAGCGACCTCAACTGCGCGAGGGACGACGTCAGACAGGGTTCGACGTCAGACAGGGCAGTGCCGCAGGGCCAGGCTCTCGCCCAGAAGTCGGGGTTCCAGGTGCAGGGAGGAGGCGGTCAGAGGCGCCCGGGGTGCCGGGGCGCCAGCTCCGCGCGGCCGGCGTGAACGCACAGACCCTCCGTGCACAGCAGACCGGCACGGGACACGCAGGCGCGGCTGCGGGGCCTGGCGGGAGGACGCCGGGAGTGGGGCGCGCCCGGCCCACGTCTGCGCCCAGTCACTGCACTCGGGGGCGCCCAGGCCCCGGCCATCGAGCTGGTGCGGCAGCGCAGTGCCCCCCGGCCCGCACCGGCTGCGGCTTCCAGCAGAGCACCCAAGACTGCAGGGCACGCTGCGGGGGCTGTTTCCACGCCAGCCCCCCCTGGGGGCCGCGTCAGAGTGGGCGCGCCCCATTGGGCACGGACATCCACCTGGGATGGCCCCTCCCGCTCCTCCCCACACAGCCCTCAGACCGCGCTGGCTGCAGCTGGGGGGACCCCTGGGCGCGGGGCGGCTGTGCTGCGGCCCTGCCTGGGCGGGCCAGGGGGGAGGGGCGACGCTGCGGAGGCCACTCGGAAGCGTGTGGCACCAGCGGCCTCGAGGCGGGGTCCTGGGGAGACAGCGGCTGCCCGCGAACCCCCACGGCAGAGGCCCGCTCCGGCCCGAGAGGCAGCCAGCCCGGCACTGCTGTCCCTCGCCGGCCTGGCTCCCCAGAGGAGGGCAGGTGCCACTGGGGGCAGCCACACCCCGCCTCGCCCGACTCGCTCACAGGCTCACACTCGGCAACTCACACCCCGACCTGGAGCCTCAGGGCTGCAGAGGCGAAGACGCAGCCTCGGGGGGTGAGGAGGACGCCTCTGGAGAGAGGGGGGCCTGGGCGGCCCCCCTGGAACACCGAGGGTCAGGGAAGCTTCACCCTCCAGTAAGGAGGCCCCAGGGGACGGGCTCAGCTCTCCCGGCGCCCACCGCTGGGGAAGGCAGTGCCCGGGGCTGGCACAGGCGGGTGTGAGGAGCAGGGCCGTGGGCCCGAGGCCAGGTGGGCACTGAGCTGGGGGCCCGTGCCCAGCCCCAGAGCCCCTCCCCCCACGCCAACGGTCCGTCCAGGTGGAGGCGCCCGGCACCAGAGCCCGCCCACCTGCGCCCGGGCCGGCTGGCCCAAGGAGAAGCTCTGGTACTTGAAGGGGATGTGGGCGGTCTCCCTGGGGCGCAGGTAGAGCTGGGGGGGCAGGTCGCCCCGCAGGTGGAACATCTCCTCCTCCACCGGCGTGTGCAGGCTGGCGGCGGCTTTGAAGTGTCTCCACTCCTGACTGTCCAGCACGAGGCTAGAGGGAGGCGGGCGCTGAGCACGGGGTCCTCCTGGCCAGGCCTGCAGGGAGGCGCCCGCCCTGGACCCACAGGACCCGCGGCCGCGATGGGCTTCGCCGGCCCAGGGCCCCACCTCGCCGGGGGCTCCCCCACCTGCCAGGTCAGGGCCCGGGCAGGCCCCGGCTCCCACCTGAGCTCAGGGTTGTCGATCTCGATGGTCACCGTGTGCTGCGTGTTGTGGGGATTCCGGAGCGCGAACTCGAAGAACTCGGCGACGCCCAGCGAGGCGCGCAGCGTGTGCCGCGTGGTGATGGCCCGGCTCAGCGCGCTGGCGATGCTCTCGGCCTTCGTGCGCTCGCGGTAGGCGGCGATCACCTGCAGGTCCCGCGCGTGCTGCGCCAGCGCGCTCTGCTGAGCCTGCGGGGCGCCAGGGCTGAGCCAGGCCCCTCCGCGCAGGCCCCGGGGTGCTGTTTTCTGGCCACCTTCGGCCGCCCGCACACCCGTTTTCTTCTGGAACCACCACCTTCCTCCACACGTGGGAGCGCTGCGCCCCCTCCGCGCCCCTGCCCTGACCCCGCCCCGGCCCCGCCCCGCCCCTGCCCGGCCTCTCCAGTCCCAAAGGTTCCACATTCGTGGCTTCAGCGGCTTTTCTGCTTCGCTCCCCCGCCCAGGCGGCGACCCCAAGACCACACAGTGGAGCGCAGCGAGCGTCTGCCCACTGCGGCCTCCAGGGGCCTGGTGGCCGCAGAGACAATTCGAGGCGCGCCGTGAAAGCCGAGCGGCTCTCCCTGGGCCCGGGGGCTGCTCTGCCCTTCAAAGCCGAAGGCACGACCCCCTCCCATTTTAGTTGCGAAACGTTACAGCGCCTTCTGTAGATTTTCAACAGCAAATGGGCATTTTACTGCCCACGTGGCTCGGTACAGACGCCGCTCACAGCTCCGCTACCCAGAGCCGGAGCCCCGGGGGTCCCGGCAGAGCCTCCTACACCCGGGCAGTCAGGGCGCTGGGCGCAGACCCCAAGGCCACACCCGAGAATCGCTGCTCCTGAGAGCGCCCCAGATAACCCCACTTGTCGAAGTCCACAGAGAGTGAAGTCTTCTCCCCACGCTCTCCAGCCGGCCTCGGAGGGGGCGGACCCGGGCGGGGCCTGGGGGAGGGCGGGACCCGGGCGTGGCCTTGGGGAGGGCGGAGCCCCGGGAGGGGCCTGGAGAAGGGCGGGGCCCCGGGCGGAGAGGGGGTCTCGCAGGGCCCAGCGGAAGGTGCCCCCACCGGCAGGGCGCTCACCTGCACGGCAGTCCTGAGGCCGCCCCGCTCCCCGCCGCCGCCCCCCGCGCCGAGCTCCTGCAGGCGCACGGACCGCATCCTGGCCAGCTTGCGCCTGCGGACGGCCTCGCCCTCGCAGCTGGCACCCTGGGGCCCCACGCGCCCCTGCGGGGGCGGTGTGAGCAGCATGGCGGCCAGCTCGCTGTCCAAGTCGGCCAGCTTCTGCGCCTGCACCACGCTTTTCGCAGCTGGAAGGTTCAGAGAAGGAGCAGAGGTTAAAGTGCGGGGTTCAGTTCCAGCGGGCCCAGGCCTGCGCCCCAGAACCTGGCGTTGGAGCAGGCGCTCTGGGGGTCCTGCTCCTTCCCGTGTGTTCTAAGATACTGATGGGGGTGGTCTCCACTGCGCCCCCAGGTGGCCGGGCACACGCAGGTAGGGGCCGTGAACAGGCCACAGGGACAGCAACGGCCGCCTCTGCTCCTCCCAGGCCGTCCCTGACCCCCCGTGGGCGCGCAGGGAAGGGGCACCCACCCAGAACCCGGGTCTTCCCGACTCTCTGGCGCCCTCAGAGCCTCGGGGGTGAACGCCGGGCGGGCGGCCCCCGCCGCTGCGTCGCTGCCCCCGTCCGACGCGGGCCCGAGCCTCCAGGTGCTCCCACCGCGTGAAGCCCCCTTCCCTCCCTTCTCCCCTCCCGCCTCTTCCTCCACCACAGCACACAGGCGCCGGCTCCAGGCTCCTGCCACCATTCTGTTTTAAGCCCCTGAATTTCTTTTAGTGCTATGAGTCGCTTTAGACGTCTTAAATGGCTGCCCAAAGAAAGCTGTGGAGGTCTCTGAGGCGTGGCACGTGGCACCGGGGCCCAGCCTGGGGCGATGGAGCACAAGGCCTGGGCTCCAGGAGCCGAGCCCAGGGGACCCAGGTCTCCTTCCCCTTCCACGCCCGTTCCCAAGCGACCACGGGGAGGCGGGCGGCCGCATAATCGGTTCATTCCTCTTCCCAGCACCGGAGTTTCGAGTTAGTTTAAAAACCAGGCTGCTGCTCCTGACCTCGTCTTCACTTCCTCTCCCTGCAGCAGGCGAGCGGCTACCCAACAAACGCCGCTGCGGCGCTGCCGTCTCTCCGAGCACCGGGCGGCAGGGCGTGGGGCTGCTGAGCGCGGCTGCGGGCGCGGGCGGCTGGGCAGCCGGGGGCTGGACGCTGTAGCCCTGCACAGGCCCCATCGGCCGGACACCCCCAGGCCGCACGCAGGTGCACATGCCCACACTTGCCCACACTCATGCGCACAGCCGCTGACACCCCCGTACACACACGTGCGCACCCAGCCCTGCCACCACCCCCGCACGCCCAGCCACACCCCACACCCTGCCACGCACCTCTCGGGCTCCCGCCGGCGAGGAGGCTGCCCCCCGCAAAGCGGCCGGCTCCCTCGCTCGAGATGACCCGTGACCGGGGCGGCGGCAAGGCACTGGGACTTCGCACCCTCTGTTCACACTCGCGACCTACGGGAAACACCCCGCAGGGGCGTAAATGCCAAGAACGAGCCCGAGGGAGCCTCAGGACCCCCTGTGCATTCAAAGGACCCAACCCCGACCTCACGACGCCGGGGGCAGTCTCGTGGTCACCTGCGCAGGCCCCCGGGTGCCCGAGCCGGCGGCCGTGTCCACACCCAAAGGCACCGCCTCTCACGGCCCCCAGGGGGCGCTTCTCACGGAGACGCGGCGGCTGCGCGGAGACGGGCACCCGGCCTCGTCCCAGGAGAGGGGCGTCCACTGCACGGAAACCGACTCGGAACCCACGACCCCTGCGGGGCCTCCTCCCCTCGGGGTGAGGGGAGTTTGCTCCGGGAAGGCGGACTCAGTTCACACTGCCCAAGCTCCAAACACACAGCTCTTGGCTCCAGCCAGGGGAACACCCGCGGGACACCGGTCAGCCGCTGGAGCCGCTGGGACCGGCCCCTGCCCTGCCTGCCCACTGGTCCCCTGCCCTCTGCCGGTTCCCCCGCAGGGGCGCCGGCAGGGGTGGGGCAGGCCATCAGGTCTTGGCAGGTTCCTCCCAGCCAGCGCCCGCCCGTCAGCTGCCCTGCAGCGGGTGCCCGCCACCTTCACGCACTGCGGGGCCACTCGGGAGGCCAGACCCACCGCCGCCTTCGCCACCTTAGCCCACGCTGGACGGCAGGGCGGGCGGCCCCGTGACCAAGCGCTGGGCCGGGGCAAGTCTGGCGAACACCCGAGAGCACAGACTCCGCAGGAGGCGCAGGGTCGGGGCTGTCCGGACGGCCACAGGCCCAGTGTGACCGCAGTGTGACGGCCACAGGCCCTCAGGCGGGGACGCAGCCCCGGCGTGCGGGTCGAGCAGCGTGGCCCCGCCGGCAGGCCGGGGCGCTCCCGGCTCCCCTGCCCGGCCCCCGCTGCCCTTGGAGACGGCGCCTCGGTTTGTGGGGACGGTGAGAAAACAGGCAGGCCGGGCGGCCTCGTCCCACCACTCCAGGCCCAGCCGGGCCGTCAGCGATGGGGTCGGCGGGGTCCAACCAGGGAGACGGAGGGCAGCGGCGGGCGGCGCTCCCTCACGCCGGGCCACAGCGGCGCCGCGCACCGGGGCCACGCGAGCCCCTCCAGGCGTTTGTCCGGGGACACGGGGACTTGGCGGCCGAGCCGGGCTCAGGGTGGCGCCGATGCGGGCCGCAGGACAAGGACGAGGAGAGCCCGGCTGACCAGGCCGCATCGCACCATCTCGGGATAAAGTCACAGCCTCGGTGGCTCCCGACAGGCCAGCGCGGTGGCGCACAGCTGCTGGGGCGCCGAGGGCGCGCCGGGCCCAGCAGAGGGGGACACTGGAGCGGGGACGGCGGCGCCCAGTGTGACCGCAGGAGCCCCGAGCGGCCAGCCGGGACAGTGGGCGCTGCCCGGGCCCAGCTCCCGTCCCTGCTCCTCGCAGCGGTCATCCCCATGAGGCGGGGGCCTGCTGCCCGGGGCCAGCCCAGTTTCCTAAAGAAAGAAAAGCCGTGACGCTTTTTCTCCCCCAAAACGCGGGTGACGGAGGGGAGCGCGGCGCCACGAGAGGAGCCGCGGGTCCCGGGGCCCGGCCGACCTCTCAGCCCCTCCGTGGCTTATCTCTGTCGTGCAGGCAAAGTATGAAAATGACAATTTAAGATAACGTATAATGGAGCTAATCTTTCTTCTGATGATAAGATTTTAAGGCCTGGAGTCGTCGTGCATCTGTGGGCTGGCGAATTAAATGTAAAAATAGCCGCGCTCGTGGAGGCCGAGGCCGCGGACTCCTGGCAGGCACCAGCAGGCCACGTGCTGCCCACTCACGGCTCTGTATTTCCCGCGGTCTGACGAGCTCTGCTGTTTCCACATTGTCTGTTTTCACGGCCGCCTTGGAGGCCACATTTGTAAACAAGCCGCGGCTCCGGGCTCTCCGTGATCAGCTCGTGCCCGCCCCGCTGCCCAGCCCTGCCCACTTGGGGCTTTCGGAGCAGCCCGGGCTCTGAGGGACGGGAAATCTCCCAAGGAAACAACCGGAGGTTTGCATCCCACCCAGACAGACCGCAGCTCCACAAACGCCGAACGTTTGGTTCTGTCCTGCTTTCAGTTGGACCCAAAAAGCAAAGCCCTCAAGGGAGGCGGCAGGGGCGCCACAGGCCCGGGGCTCCAGGGCCTCTGTCCCGAGGGGCCTCGGTGGAGACTCGGGGACATCCAGGCAGGACCCCCCGGCCCCTGCCCAACGGACACACGACAGATGACCAGGGCTCAGCCTCTCCGGGGCGCGGAGAGGACGCCGGCGGGTGTGACGCGCTGGACCCCGGGGAAACGCGCCTCTCGGGCCCTGAAGCCTCCCTCCGGCATGGAGAGGCGGCCCCGGGGGCTGCCGGGCCCTCCTGGCGCGGCCACTTTCTCCGAGGACCGTCAGAGAGAGGCCGTGGTGCCGACACACAAGAAGCGGCAAGACCAAGGCGAGTGAGACCCCCAGTGGGGAACCGGGACGGCACCGTGCCAGGCCTGGGCCGGACAGACGCGCAGCCGTCCAGCCCCCGCGGCCGCTCTGCACTCCCAGCGCGTCGGACGCCGCCGTGTGGCGCCGGCCTGGGGCTCCCGCTCCAGCTGGGCAGCGGGTGGCTGCCCGGGAAAGGACACTTACCCACGTTGGCCAAGGTCAGGTGCAGCCGGCCCTTCACCACCGTGTGGACACCGATGGGCTTGACGCTGCCAAAGCCAGTCAGGTCTCCGCTCACCACCATCGTGTCCTGTTCGTACTCGGTGGCCACGACGTCCAGCTCGTGCGAGACCTGCACGGCCGGCCGCCCCTGGCGGAGAAGATGCTGCGGAGGAAAAGGCCCCTCAGCACAGAGCTGAGCGCCGCCGGGAGCCCGCAGGAGCCCGCGATGCCCACCAGGAAGGCCACTGTGGGGGTGGGCAGGGAGGAGAGGCGTGGACGGACAGAGCCCCAAGAACACCCCCAACCTGCGGCGGTTGAGGGCGGCTGAGGTGGAGTCCCCTTCTCCCGACAACCCCAGCTTGATATCGGGGCCTTTCCACAAATTTTACATGACGTGCAGTGGACAAGGGGGCGGCACACAGGCCGTCAGCCGCCCTCGGGAGGAAGCGGGCGGAGCTACCGGACAGGCAGGAGCTGGGCAGCCGGCCGCCCGCCCGCGCTACCTTCAGGGGCACAGCCGTGGACCCCAGGAGCAGCAGGGAGTCCCCGTCCCAGACGTCGATCTGCAGGGTCTGCACGGCCAGGTAGTGGGTGAACCAGCGCGACTCTCCGGGTGTCAGGGACGTGGGGTCCACCAGGAACGTCAGCCGGAAGCCGGGAGTCCCTGCGCACGGGGGCCCAGTGAGCCCAGGTCGAGCGTCCTCCTGACCCTCTCGAGACCCTGCGGTCACAACGGCCCATTTCTGCGTCTGCCGCAGCCACAGCCGACCAGACACAGTGGCCGAAGCTGGGACAAAGCCGGCGGGCAGAATGGGGAGCGCGCCGGAGGCTGCGTCCCGTCCGGCAGGTGCACAGGGCTTCTCCCAGGTAAGACGCTTCCATCCAGTCATCATGGACGGCTGGACGCAGCGCGGCCTGACCGGCTGCCCAGAGTTCATCGCTCGGCCGCGCAGGTCTGTCCGAGTCGGGTCACCCACACACATGCACGCGCACACGCACACGCACACGGGCCGGCACGGGGGCGCCCAGCACGCGCCAGGGAGAAAGTCCAGAACCCTGAGCGCCGCCGCCCCGCACCAGGCCCTGTTGGGGCGACCCCGCTGTCCCGCACGTGAGGCTGCGTCCCAGGAGCCTTCTCAGGTCCTCCTGAACACCACGGAGAACCTGCGCCCCACAGGGCAGGTGCCGGCTCTCCCGCGGCAGCGAGCGGCCAGAAACGCGAGGCCGAGCCCTTGAAACAAGTCTCGACGTGGTCTAACGGTCAGCGGGCGGCCCAGGCAGGACGGGCTTGCTGGAAAGCGCTGCTCTCGCAACCAGCGCGACAAAGTGCTCCTCAAGGGAAATTCACAGCCTGGAGGGCTTATGTCTGCAAAAGCGAGAGACCTAAAACAAACGAATTCATCAGAAAACACTAGAAGACGAAGGAGCCCAAGAGGACAGCGGAGGGAAGAGCACCGCACAGACAAACCGAAGGGCCAGTGGCTCAAACAGCCGCACCAGCGAGCCGGTGTCCCCGGCGGCCAAAGTCGCGGCAGGCGGAGAGCGAGGGGCCGGGTCCGCCGCCCGAGGTCGGCGCCCCCGATCCCCAGCTCGGCAGAACCCCATAAAGCGGGAGGCCCAGGAGGACGCTGCCGGAGAGTGCGGGTGGCTGGGCTCGAGCCCCGTGTGCCGGTCCTGAGCCCTGCCTGGACACACGCCTCGGGCGGGGGGCCAGCTGCTGCTGCGGCCCCCGCCGCCCCCGCGACTCCACACTTCCGAAGGGTCACCAAAGACAAGTTCACAGAGATCAGGAGACCGTGTGACCCCGAAAGTCTAAAATATCTAGTACCTGGCCCTTCACAAGGCTGACCCCTGGCCTCACGGAACAAGACAGAAAATTCAGGGAGGAAACTAAAGATTTCAGCAGCTGGCAAGGTGGCGCCCAAGTCACCAGGGAACAGATGGACTCTGAGGTGACAGCACTGGCCCACTGGGTGGACTTTCAAAACGGGCACTTGCAGATGGACAGCAGGCTCGACCACAGGGGACCAGGAGCCCAGCGGTAAAGCGAGGCCCCCAGTGCGGGACACGCACCGCCCCTCGCCGGCCGGGAGTGGGTCCAGGTCTCTGGCTAGACCCAGGCACAAGCACAGCACGGGACAGACCACTGTGGGGGCCGCAGACCACAATGGTGGGCGCTCAGCACGGCCACGCCACCGCCACGGAGGACAAGGCGGCCAGGGGGTGGGAGGCACGGCCAACGGCACGAACAGCGGCGAGGCGCCCCAAAGGGGACGGAGACGGAGGGCCTGGGCGGAGAGCCGGGCCCCAGAAGGACACGCGGCTGCAGGGGACGGAGGCAGCATGCGGAGACGCAGCTTCAGCAGCCCGAGAGAAACGCAGCCCGAGGCCTCCCAAGACCTCCTCCCATCCAGCGGGCAGCCAAACCCCAAGTTTAACAACCTGCAGTGCAGGGGGCTGTGGGGAAGCAGGAAGGCCGGTCACCCGCCACAGGGGGCAGGGGTCACGCCCACGGAGGGCAGAGGTCACGTCCATGTGTGCACTTGTGTCCCCCACTGCTCTGGGCGCTCTGGCCCTGACCCCCACCCAGTCGCCTCCCTGTACAGGAAGCCCCAGAGCTCGGCCCACAGGCTGCCAGCTCCCGGGCGGAGCACAGCCTGGGAGATGGCGCTGCCCGGGGGTGGGGATCAGGCGCAACGTTCACCCCAAAAGCAAGGTGGCAAAGTGAGCTTGGCCCAGTGCATGGTAAGACAGAGGACTAGATGACACGGGAGGGCTTTTCTGAAGACACGAGCCAGCCAACAAAACCAGGAGGGAAAGCAGAGGCTGCGCCCCCTCAATGCGCACCCGAGGCGGGCGGTGCTGGGCGCGGGCAGCGCGTTGTGTCAGTGCGAGGCGCGCAAGCAGGTGGCCTCTTAGCAGGAGCCGCGGGCCGTGGGAGGACCGACTCAGGCAGAGATGGAAATACAGCGCGAGGCGGCGTCAGCAGCTGCTCCCCAGCTCTGCCCCGACCGTGCGGCCAGAGTCAGCGCGTCCGGCCTCGGCCTCTGAGAGCCCCCAGGCTCGGGGTCGCTGGCGGTCGGGCGGCCAGTCCCCGAAGCGGCCACGGGCCAAAGGGGCAGAGCTGAGGTCAGAAATGGGTGCCAAGGAAAATACCTGGATGGATACAGGAAACGCCAAGAAATCAGAGTGATGCCCCAAAAGGCAAGACAACAAAAAACTCAGACGGGGCCCCGGTGCGGCTCTGGAGCAACAGCAGCTCTTGCTCCCGAAGGCGCTGCAGGGAAGTCACACAGCAGCTTTGCTCCGTGGCGCTGCCGGCGGCTGGGAGGGAAGGGCGCTTCCCGCAGAAGCGGCAGGCCAGAGTGGGCGCCGACGGCGGCTCGGGAAGGCGGCCGCTCCGAGCCTCCAGTCAGAGGACGGGCCGGGAGCGCACCAGGACGCGCCACCCGCAGCGAGAGGCCGTCGGGGAGGACACGGGCATGGAGGGGAAGGACGGCCCCGGGGCCCGCCCAGCGCAGGGGACACACCTCTCTCCCCGATGGTCGTGCTGCGGCGTCGTCACCTGAGCAAGACCTGACCTCCTGCCCCTGCCCCCACCCCCTGCCCCCACGACCTCTTGCCCCCGGCTCCCTGAAAGGCCCCGCACACCCACCGAGGTGCTTAGACACCAGCCAAGCCAGTACCGTGACCCCGCCAGGACTTGGGGCCGGGGACACGCCCACCCTGGGGGACGCTAACTGGGGGCAGCAGCGGAACCACGTGGCAAAGCCACGCGCACGCCCAGCACGCGTCGCCCTCGCCAGCCCCTCCCCGACACGCACCGGCACGGGCGCAGGCAGCACCGAGGCCGCAGGCAGCCCGGCAGGCACGGGCGGGCCAGCATGGGGAGGCGAGCGCAGGAGCCGCAGAGACCAGCCAGCTCATGGCCTGGCCGGCCGCCCCGGGGCTCCCCTGAGGGAGTGAAAGCACCGACTCAGAGACGCCTGCACCCCATCCTGCCGCCCCTCCGCACGGCGGGCAGGCGCGCAGACGTGGCCTGTGGCCAAAGGCAAAGGGGTCCCAGACCTGAGTGTGGGGCCAGAGGGGCAGGGGGCACGGCACCGAAGGGCTCACGCGTGCCGGCGCCCCGAGCACGCAAACTGCCGCGGCGGGGGGGGGTTGGCAGAGCGCACCCCCGGGACGGGGCTGGCGTCGGAGAAAGCAAAGGATGCTCGAGACGAGGCAACAGGAAAGCGAGCAACCGATTTGGAAAGAGCCGCTGACCCTCACGGGCTCCCACCAGGGAAGGGGGACAGACGGCCAGCTGGCCCGTGGGGAGAGGCCTGCACCCCGTCGCGGAACGCGGGGCGCACCCCACCTTATCCACGAAGCCCGGAGCCCCGACACCGCGAGGGCAGTGAGGACGGGGCCGGGAGCCCTGCCCGACTGTGGGGCGGCCGCTGCCCACACACCAAGCCCCTCGCACGGGCCGCGGCCAGGCTCCCGTGTGGCCCAAGGCGCTGAGATCACGTCTGTGCGGAGCCGAACAGACACAGCTGCGGCCAGAGCCCGGACGAGACAGACGCCCCCGCGGGGACAGCCAGAGCAGCTGCGGCCCCCACAGACACGGGTGCGGCCAGGGCTGGGACCCCGCTGTCAGCCGGGGCGGCGTGGAGGGAGCTCAGCAGCCTGGGACTGCGCCAGAAGCCGCCCGGACGGCAGACGCGAACCCCAAACACGGGCACCGGCCAGGGGCCCCGGAGACCGAGCAAGGCTGGGCGGGCGTGAGGCGAGGGCTGAGGGCACGGGGCTCGGGTGAGAGCGACTCTGGCACCGTGCCCAGACAGCTCAACATCTCCGTGAGCCTGCAGCTGCTCTAAAAACCAAAACCTGTTAATTTTTTCAATTCATGGACTGCGCTCATTGCACACGTTGTGTCTCTATGACGGAAATGCACCCGGGACGCACTCGAGAGGGCGTGGAGCTGAGGAGCCCAGCGGGGAGCGGGGCGGGGGCGTGCCCAGCGGGGAGCCGTGCCGGGCAGTGGGCACCTTTGGCTGAGACGCGGCTGTGCGAGAAACTGAAAGAACTTTTCAGGGAACTTCAACTTAAGAATCCTGGACTTTGAATTTTAATTCAGGATGACAAGAAAATTTGATTTTGGAGCTTCATTTTCTAAACTTCAACTTGCAAAAAAATTTAATTCAGGGACCTTAATTTCTCTCCCAGAAATTCATCACGCAAAGGCGTTTACATGCGAGTCAGGAAGCTCTCTGCGTGCTGGCCTCTTACGGAACTATCTTAACACTATCGGGGACCCTGGCAGGAGACCCCTGCAGGGTGACACGGAATCACTCAGAGCGGAGTGGGGGGTGGGGGGCGTTCCTGCCTTGGCGGAGAGGGGGTGCGGGTCAGTCTCCCCGGGACCAAACTCCGGGAACAGCACCCACAGGAGCGGCTGCGGCTTTCAGGGTGTGGTCCCAGGTCAGGACACTGCCGTGGGGGTACGACCCTCCCCAAGGGGGCCACAACCACAGCGGCCAGCCGTGAAGCAGCAGAGCCCGGAGGAGCAGAACGTCCCTCCCGGCGAGGGGAGCGTGGCCGGCTACGGCTTAGGAGAGGGCAGGGCCGAGTGCGCAGGCCCCCTCCTCTCTTTTCAGATTTGCCTGGGGGAGGCGGGGGCGGGGCCTGCCCTGGCCTGCGCTGTCCAGGGGGCCTTGCCTGCAGTGCAGACCACCCACGTCTGGGCCAGCACCCCGGCCCTCTGCCCGCTGGCCCTGCTCCCTCAGAGGCCCTGGGCTCTGACCCCAGCGAGGAGAGGGCTCCCCAGGGGACCCCCGGGCCCCGACGCCCCGCGGTTTCCTGCACTTCGACACTCGCTGTTGAGCCTCTTAGCGCTGCTTTCAGCAGATCTGCTGCTTCTCCCCAGAGCTGGGCCATCGGGTCAGGGTCTCAGACGTGGCTTCCTTCCTCCCGATGTAAGTGCCGAAAGCTTAGGTTTTTGCCATTTTTGCCATTTCGCCGCATCGCCTTAGTTCCGACGCGCATTTATTTTGTCATTCCGTTTAAATACTCATTTCCATTTTGATTTCCACTGACCTACAAGATGATTGGTTGTTTGATTTTTTTCTTATAAAAAAGCAGTTTGGAGGCTGCGGGTGGGGCCGCGGCGACCGCTGCTGCCCGGCGCTGGGCGGGCAGCGCCCACGTGAGACCGAGGCTTTCGGGCGCGGCGGCGCCTGCCCGCTGCCCAAGCACGCGCCTGAACACTCACGAGGGCCCAGCTTTGTAGGTCTCGGAGTCTCAGAGGGTGCCCGAAAACAGCAGAGCCTCTAGCCGGCTGAGCGGGGTCGACGCGGTCGCCTGTTTAACTGCTTTGCGACCCCCCGCGATCTTTCCCGTGTGGCCCAGAAGTCCACCGAGAGGAGGACACCAGCGCCTCCGAGTGCCCGTTTGCCGTTTCTCTGCGAAGTGTCCAGCCCCGCCGCGTCTCCCGCTGCAGATGGGAAGCCCGCGGACTCAGCTGGCCTTGGCCGGGGGCCGCTCTCCGGCCCCAGCCGCCCGCTCTCTCCTCGGCCACGTCAGCACCTTCGTTCGGCCAGAATCTCAGCAAGGCCTTGGCCACCTGTCACTGTCCGCTCCGGGGAGCAGGGGTTCTGCTCAGCCCTGTCCCCGCGGCCACGACTGGCCAAGATGGACAACTGACCGGCAAAAACAGCAGTCCGCTGTTTATAATGGTGGGCGCGGGGGTGCCACGGGGCTCACCATTGAGGGGCGCGGGGGACTGATGTGGGCTCTGAAAACGGGACGTGAGAGGGAAGACCCCAGCACGCGCTGCCGCCCGCACGGCCGCTCCCCGAGGCGGCCGCGGACAAGAGCCTTCTCCCAGGGCAGCACCAGAGGCCGCAGAGCCTGTGCCCATCTGTGTCAGCTGCCCAGCCCGCGCCCGGGGAAGGCGCGCCCACAGCGGGGAGGAGGCGCCCCCAGACTGGACACTGCCGGGCTCCCTGACTCACTGCTGCCACGGGGGGTAGGGAGAGGCCCTCCCCACCAGACTGCAGTGGGCAGCGGGCAGGGGGGCAGGCCCGCTGCCCCCACTCGCTGGCCGTCCCCATGATCACACACCTCCCGACACAGCTACGCCTCACGTCATATTCAGTATTAAAAATTAAACGCGAATGAGTTAAAATAGAAAGAGCAGAGCGGGGGCACGAGGGACAGTGAGGGTCGGGGCACGGGGGGCCCCTGCTCCGCGCCGACCCCACTCAGCCTGACTGGAACGGGGTCCCGAGAACGTTCTAGTCACCAGGAAAACACTCACGTTGCCAACATTTAACGGTATTGAGAAATTTTTTAGGTGGGATGTTACTGATTTTGTGGTTTTCAAAGAGCCTCGTGTTCGGGGTCCCAGCAGGAAGCGTCTGCCGCGGACAGGACGGTCGGCAGCCTGCGGGCGGGGGAGGCGCCGTGCCCACCCACGCCTGGCAGTCCCCCCGCAGTAACCGAGGTCGCCCCCACGCACGCGCCGGCACCTACCGGCATCGGAGGCGGCGTCTTTGCTCTCCGGGACCAGCAGGTGGGACGGGGAGGACAGGCCGCTCTCCCCGGGGCCGCCCAGCGGGGCCAGCCGCAGGCGGGGCGTGCTGGAGGGCGGGAAGCGGTAGAACTGGAAGGTGAAGTACACGGTCTCGGGCCACGGCACTGCCCACGAGTCCTGGGACGCCCTGGACCCAACAACACCCCAAATCAACCCGTGGCCACAGCACAGAGCCTGGGCTTCGAGGACCCGTGCAGGGGTGGCCGGCCACCCGCAAGCTGCGCTGCCCGGACGTGGCCGACACCACCCTGGACGCCCGAGAACCAGCCAGCGCCCCGCCCTCCTCTGAGGGGCATGGGGGCGCCGGGGCCCCAGAGCCTCAGCGATGGCAGCGGGACCCCAGCGGCGAGCGAAGCAGAGGCCCTCCCTGGCCCCCACAGCCCGGCTAGAGATGCCGGTCAGGCCCGAGGCTCCGGAGGCTTCTCTTCAGGGCAGGAAACGCAGGAGCAGGAAAAGGGGCTTCCGAGGACACACCTGCTAAAGGCGAGGAACTGCAGCACTATCTCGTTGCCTTGCAGGCGGTCCGCCTGTTCCTTCTGAGGGTTGAACATCACGGGGTCCGCAGGGTTGGCGGTTTCGGCGGGCTGCTTGTTGGCGTCCAGGATCTCGGGGAAGCCGGAGGCCTGCAGGCGCGCCAAGGAGGCTCGCGAGAGCATCCTCTCGGAGCTGGAAGGGAGAACCACTGAGCCGGCCGCCGGGGGCCACCACCGGGAAGCCTGCTGTCAGGGGCCGTGGGCACTCACCTGCGGGCCTGGGTCCCCGCCACGATGGGCGGCTGCAGGGGGGTGAAAGGCAGCGCGTGCAGCG
This sequence comes from Scalopus aquaticus, assembly GCA_004024925.1. Classification (NCBI taxonomy): domain Eukaryota; kingdom Metazoa; phylum Chordata; class Mammalia; order Eulipotyphla; family Talpidae; genus Scalopus; species Scalopus aquaticus. Next base: position 35,555 of record PVIJ01004027.1, on the reverse strand, counting down.
GCTCGGCCACGGAGGAGCCCGGGTCGGACGTCGTCGGGCTCAGGTCGGCTTCCAGGTGAGACAGCCTGCCCGCCACGGCGCGCCCCTGCCCGACAGCAGAGGCCCGGTGAGCCCACGGCCCAACCACACTGCCTGGGAGCTGGGCGGGAGGGTCCACGCGAGGGACCCGCTGCCGGCTGCTGCCCCGCTCAGTGCGTCCTCATGTGAGACAAACAGCGCAGCCTGACGTGAGCGTGTCCCGGGAGCTCCGCACCATTTGTGCTAAGAAGCCAGCCCGGGGTTCCACGTCCCTGCGTCCCCCAGGCTCAGGCGAGTGGGAAAGCGACAAGACAAAGGCCACGGGGCTGCCCCGACCCGCCCGCAGCGTGGAGGGCTCTCGCCAGAGCCGGTGCGCAGCCCACAGGGCACGGGGCATGGGCTGAGCCCCGACCGGGGGGGCGTCACGAGGTCGCCCTCCCCGCTGCGCACAGCAGCGTCCGGGGCCAGGGCCGGCTGCCCCACCTACCTGGGCCGACTGTCCACAGTCCAGGGTGCTCGGCCACCCAGCGGCACGGCCGCGGTGCCCAGTGCTGGCGGTGAGGGGCACCCCCGTGCCCCCAGCCCCGAGACCCCTCCCAGGGCCCAGGCACCCCCCGAGGCCGAGCGCTCACCGCCTGGGCCGGGGGTGACTCCGGGTCCTGTGCGCGCCGTGAAGAGGTCTTGGCCGAGCGGCGCGGCGCCGGGGACCGCGGGGAGGCCGCCAGCTGGGAGAGCGAGAGCTGCGGAAGAGAGCGGCTGAGGCAGGACACGAACCAGGCCCAGGGAGCCCACGCGCAGACGGGGCCTGCACAGCCTCGGAGGCCCGCGCGGCTGCCGCCTGGCTCGCTCTGGTGCCAGGGCGCTCCCAGCGTCCTCAGCGTCACCACCAGCGGCAGCATCTGACTCTCCTCTCGCAACAATGTGTCACGAGGAGAGGTGCGCGGAGAAGGCGGGCGGGGAAGTGGGGCCCCCGGGCTGCAGCTGTCCAGGAGCCCCGCTGGTCTCGCCCCGGCCAGGACCGATGTCCGAGTCCCTCGGGCCCTAAGGGCCTGTGCGCCTGAGAAGGAGCCGCCCAGGACGGCCACTGCCCAGGCCGGCACAGAGCCGGGAGGTGCCCGGTGTGCGGTCATGTGACTGTGCGCGTCACCCGCCCGCCTGCCTCGGTCTCCGCACTGCAAGTTGGGGTCACAGCCGCACCCAAACTACAGGCTGTCTGAGAACTCAAGGGCTGCGTGGGGGCCGGGGCTGCTGGGACGTCACCCCCTTGCTAGAAAGGGCTGGGGGGCGGGCCCAGGCAGCCGGGCCGGCCCAGTGTTCCAGCGGGGAGGGGCCAGGAAGGGGGGGGCCAAGGCACAGAGGAGGGGGTGCAGGCAGCAGGGGGACGGGGCATCTTCGGGCCGAGCAGAACCAGAGGGTCTGGGGATGCTGGAGCGGGCGGCGGGGACGCCTGGGGGTGCCCCAGACTGCGTGGGGGGAGGACACGCCCACAGAGGCCCCGCCGGGACCCGACACAGAACCCGCAGCTTTCTGGAGCCGCTTCCAGGCCGGACAGCAGCCGGTCAGCGGGGGGACAAGCCAACCCTGGCCTCACTCAGCATCAGCGGCCAGGGCCGGCCAGGACTCCCGGCGAGCACTCCCAGGCCGGGCGCCATGGCTGCAGCCCTGCCCCCCAAACAGCTGCCCACTGCACTCGGCAGTGACCGCTGGGCACCCTCTCCTGGCAGAGAAGCTCGAGAGAGGGCGGTGAAGACCTGACCGCAGCGTCTTGGAAGACGCGCAGGGCTGCCCAGCCGTCTGCCCACAGCCGCCCTCACCGCCCAGGCGCCTCTGGCAGAGGTGTGCAAAGAGCTGTGACGGTCACCAGGCCTGGCGTCCACAGCCGCCGTGCCCGCAGCGAGCAGGGCCGGAGCACAGACAGGCGGGAGGACAGCAGAGGCGCCGTCCACCGCCGCAGCCAGGACACCCCTCCAGCCGCCAGGACTGCCCCAGCACCCGAAAAGCGAAGAGAACAGTGGCAGTTTCGAAGACACAGGGACCTCTCTGCACCCCTTAAACAGCTGCTTTTGGACTTACCCCTGGTCCCACAGGTGAGTCCTGGGGGGCGGCGAGCCCCTGGGGCGGAGGCGTTGGCGGGCCTGGGAGGAAGCACAAGGGGGTGGGGGGCTGTCAGCCTCGCCAGGGTCCAGGGCGCCCCCTCCCTCCCCGGCACCTGGTGCCCCGCTCTGGCTGGGCAGGGCCCTGAGCCAGCAACCCCTGAGCAGCCTCAAGGTGACGGGCAGAGGTGACAGCACCCCAAGTCACAGCCTGGGAGAAGGGAAGCTGCGCTCAACCTGCTGCCGCCCCAGCGCCCCCCCACTCCCCTCACCACCACCCCCCGCGCGGCCCCGCTCCTCCTGACCGCCGGGCATGTGTGCGGCTGACCCGGGCGGGGCTGGGGCCACTCAGGTCCCCACAGACCGGCCCAGCCGCTTCTCTGCCTCTTCGCCCGCACACTCGGCCCCTCCTGCGGAGCAGCCCTGGGCTCTGAGCCCAACCTGCTCCGGGTGTGGGGGCAGGTGCAGGGAAGAGCGAGGGACAGTCCTGCACGAGGGGCCAGCGGGCCCCTGACAAGGTGACGCCGAGCTGGCCTCACAGAGGCCGAGCTGCCGGGAGCGAGCAGCGGCCCCGGGCCCGGTCACCCGCCAGCAAGGGCCCTGGAGGCGGCTGCCCCGCCCCGTGCAGCTTCTGCCCCGCCCTGCCCCTCACGGGGGCCGGGGGTGCCGTGCCGTGCCCCACACGTTCTGCAGCTGCACCCCAGGGCCTCCGCACGCGCCGGCTCCTCCGCCTGGGTCTCCAGGGCGCTGCCGCCCCTCACGGCGGGGTCGCCCACCTGCGCCCCAACCGGGCCCCTCTGCCCACCTGAGGCTGGGTGTGAGGGGCACCGGCCGGCACCTGCCCGGGCTGACCTGCCTGGACCACTCCAGCCCCGGCTAAGCCCTGGCTCGGCCGCCACGGTCCAGATGCCGCCCACTGCCAGGGACCTCAGGACGCGCTGGACCCGAGAAGTGGAGGCCTGGCCACCGCCTGTGCCCCGTGGCCTCTGGGCCGGGCCCCTGCACAGCCACGTGTGAGCCCAGAACAGACGGGGCTGCCCCAGACCCAGGGCGCTCGGCGCCGGGCAGCGCCGCGGGCACCCAGCACCCGCCGACCAGCCAGCGGCACCCGGAGGCCTGACCCAGACCGAGACCCCAGCAGCCTCCCCCCAAACCGCAGCGCAGGGGAGACGTCAGCAGGAAAGACGGCGCCAGGAGAGGAGCAAGCAGCCCCCGCAAGGCCCGTCCCGGGGAACGCGCGGCACGCGCCCCCAGTCCAGCGGAACAGGGGCGGCCGAGGGAGCCCCCACTCGGGGCCTCACTGCCCCCCCCGGCAGCTGGGCTCACGTGGCCCCTGCGCCCAAGTGCTCCCTGGGACATGCCGGAGGGCCGTGGGCTGCGTTCCTGGGGGGCGCCCGGGCGCAGGAGCGAGCACATCAGGGAGCACCAGGAGGGGTCCCCTCCCTGGAAGCGAGAGGCTGCAGGGCCCCGCGGTTCTGGGGACGCTGCCTCCCCCAAGCTCAGCCCACACCCACCCGGCCCGCCCAGCATAGCCTGCGCACAACAGAGTAGGCGGCAGCGGGGGGGACCCACTTTGCTCCCCTAAATGGAGACTGGAAACTCCTCAGGCTGCTTTTAGTGATGAGGGAAAAATTGCAAGAAATGGCTCCATTATCCTCCTGAAGGAGAAACCCGGCACTCAGCAGCGGGGCCCTCGCCGTGAAGGGGGGCTGGTCCAGGAGGCTGCTCACGGCGCCCAGAGCTGGTCCCGGGGCTGGGGCGCGCCCCTGGCGAGGCTTTGCTTGCCCTGCGCACCCACCTCCCAAGGCAGCCGGGCCCAGGGGAGGTGCCAGCAGCTTAAGAAGACAGCACGCGGGGACCCAGACCCACAGACCCTGGGAGGGGCCGGGGGCTCAGCGCCGAGGGCAGAACTCAGCAGAAGGACGGGGCGTGGTCTCAACCCCGCTCTCCGCTCCACTGCGGGGCACGCGACCGCCTGAGGCCAGGAGAGACCCGTCCCCAGAGGCAGCTGGCACCATCATGCCCATCAGGCTCCACTGGCGGGAAGCCGCTGTCCGCTGAGAAGCAAGTGGCCGCCCTCTGATGTCAGGTCAGCTCTGGAAGCGGTGCCCTAGGCGCAGCTGAGGGGAGGCCGGGGGACAGGGCCTGGTCCACCGGCTGGGCCACCAGCGCCGCCCAGGCAGGACTGTGCAAACCTGAAGCAGGCCCACGCTGGGGGCTTTGCCCTCGTCTCTCAGACAGCATGTGTGGGAGTGGAGGGGGAGGTCTCCGTGGAGACTTGGCCAGGAGCAGAGAGGGAGGCCCAGCGACACCCAGAAGCACCGGGGCCCCAGCCCAGCCCTGGAGGAAGGGAGCGGCCGGAGGCCCCATCCCCACGCGCAGGCTGCCCTCCTGAAACTGTCATCCTAGGGGAAACCGAGGAAGGAGAGGGGCAGGCAGGGCCGGGAGGAGCGCCCACAGACGGGCACGCTGCCCGCACAGCACGCCTGCCCAGGGTGAGCTGAAGGGTCACTATTGCCCAGGAGAAGGTCCTGGGGGAGGAGGAGCGGGCTGTGTGGCCTGCCGCGCAGACGGCCGAGGGCCGGCAGTTCAGGACCACGGACAGCAGCCCCGGAGGCGGGGGAGGCGCTGTCAGGGCTAAGGCAGCAGCTGCCACTGGAGGACGCTGGTGAGACGCCTTCCTCGAGCCCCTGGACACAGGCTCAATCAGCGCGGACCGGTGCTCCGGAGTCCCAAGGGCAAGTCCACTGCGGCCATCGTCCCTCGACCTGCTCACAGGAACGGGGGCTGAGTTCCCTGGGAGGGGCAGCGGAGGGGCTCGGTCTCCTGCTGAAGGACTGGGAGGCCGGGGCGCCCTCTCGGGGACCCGGGCCTGGAGGCGGGGATGGCCAGGCGCACAGGGGCCAGGCCCAGGTGCCCTCAAGGACCAGCGCCTGAGTCCTCCAAGGTCCCGGTAACCGCGTGACTCGAGCGCGGGCTATACCACGCGGCGTGTCGAGGTCACGGCGTGTCGAGCCTCCCGAGGCATCCTGGGAACACGAGGGGCAGGTCTTCCCAGGGGCGCTTCCCACGTGGCTGTTCGAAGAACCAAGCAAACAAGCCGAGACTGAGCCCCACACGCCGAGGCCAGGGCCGTCCAGGAGCGAAACCTGGGGACGGGGCGCCCCCTGGTGGAGCACGCGCACGAGCGCCCGGTAATTCCGGGAAGACTGAAAAGGAGAATTCGGAGCGGAAGGCGAAGCAGCAGCCTCGGACGGGTGGGGTCTCCTGGGCCCTGCGAGCGGGTGAAGCATCGAAGCGGCACGGTCTCCGACATCAGGCAAACACGGCGGGGGCCTGAGTCTCCCACCCGCAGGCCGGGAGCGCAGGCTGACGGGGACCCAGCCAGGGGCTAAGGCAGCCGCAACGCCAAATTAAATGAAGCACAGGACCAGGCTCCATCCAGCTGCTCCGCGGTGCGGCAGCACGAGAGCGGGCGGGGCTGCTCCCACCTCCCGGCCCCCACCCCCAGCGCGGCCCCTCGAGGGCGGGCAGCACCGTGAGGCCCCTCCACGGCGTGGCCCCAGCTCCGGGAGGCGGGCTCCCCCGTGCCTCCGCGTGGGAAGTGAGCCTGGGTGGGGGTCTGGGGTGCGCGTCTCGGGACGGGGTGGGGGAGCCTGGTAGGGCCTGCCCAAGCACCGCTGGCCTCCTCGGTCACCCTCCGCCCTTCGCCTTCCCCTCGCGGGCGGAGGGGCGGGGCCACGACCGCCTGCTCATGGAGATCGGTGTGGTGGAGGGCTGCGGGGTGCCGGCGCGCGGGCCAGGGACGCAGCCTAGTCGGGAGAGACCAGGGCCCAGCCTCACGGCGGCCACCTCTGCCGTCAGCCCACCAGCTTCCCTCGGGGACCCACCTCGAGGTCGGGGGTGGGCCCCTCCTCCGGCGGGCTGTGACCCGGACCGTCTGCCGCGTCCCATCGCCGCCACGCAGCAGAGGCAGGGAGGCCGCGGGCGAGGCCGGGCGGACGTGCCCTGGGGAAGGGGCGGGAGGCGTCGCCACGGCTCTGCCACGCCCGGGAGGCCCAGAGGCGCTTCCAGGAAGGAGGCAGCGAGCGGGGAGAGCCGGGGGCGGCACCTTCGCGACACCCAGACAGGCCGTCGCCCTGCGTGGGGAGCGCTCGCCCGGGCGCCCCCAGAGCCCTGCTTGGTCTGTGCCCACAGGCGCGGGCAGGACGGGGCTGCCCTGGCACGGAGAGCGGCGGCCCACCCTGAATCAGGGCCAGGCCCAGCCGCCCCTCCCCCGGGTCAGTCTCCGCTTCTTTCTCTGGCTTTTTTTTTTGAAAATGCGCTTCATGTCTCAGAGCAGTTTCCGGTCACAGCGGCACGGAGGGGAAAGCACGGGGAGTGCCCACATCCCCCCTTCTCAGAGCCAGCGAGAGCCCACCTCCCTGGGCTACGGCGGGGTGGCCGCCTGTCCCCATCGAGGCCTCTGGGGTCAGAAGTCGCCCGTGGAGGCGTGTGTCCAGCCCGCCCCGGCGGCCACCTCAGTGCAGTGACATTCCGGGTCTGTGTTTAACCAGCCTGGTGGTCGAAAGGGCGTGAACAGGGCCCCTGTCCCCGAGGCCGCTGAGGATGACGAGGCCACAGCCCCGGGACAGCGCGGGGACGGCCCAGCCCCCTCGCCCTCGGCCCGTCTGTCTCCCTTGCGCAGCACCTCCGGGGAAGAGCCCGCCGCAGGGCCTTGCGTGGCTGACCTCACTCGCGGTTTTCTTCAGCGGCCATCCGTGCTGCGAACACCGGCCAGCCCGCGGTCTTGCACCTGTGCTGGGGGCTTCCCTCGCGGCCTCCTTCCCTTCTTCCCTTCCTGACTTACGCGCCGTCGGCGCAGACCGAGACAGCCTTCCTAGCCCAAGGGCACAAACATTCTGATGTCACTCTTCTAAGACGTCTCGAGTTTTGCTTCTTCTGCTTAGGTCTTAGGTCCACCCCATTCTGCAGCCGGGAGATGATGGACGGCAGGTAGCTGCCCAGCTCGCTCCGTGAGCAGGGTGCACCCCCAGCCGGGCTTCTGCGTCTCGGCAGCACAGCTGCTCCCGCCATCGGGCCCTGCCAGAGCCGGGCGTTCACACTCAACACCTCCGGGGAGAGTCGCTACTTCGGCACGTATGTTCCCTCCATTTTAGCTGCCGGACAGCCCCCATCTCCCAGCAGGTCAGCTTGTTCATCCGGGTCCCCGGGGGGCGGGCGGGGGCGGGCATCTCTCCCCACCCAGAGGGAGCAGCTGCTGTCTGTGCGGGGTGGGGACTAGGCAGACCCAGGTGCTCTTCGGAGCGGCCCCCCAGCACCCCCACCCCAAGGGCCTGCGCCCCTCTCCCCACACCCTCGTCAACCGCACCGTTTGATTTGTCCAATATGGGGCGGAGGAAACGACTCCTGGCTTTCTTTGCCATTTCTCTGATTGCTGGTGAAGCGATGCTTTTTCTTCTTTATTGGAAGTCCTGGCATCGTCTCGGCGCCTCCTTCCTTCTATCCTCGGCCCATTTTTCTTCCTTGTTGTTTTATTACTTCTTATTGATTTAGAGGAGCTTTCTGCAATCTTTCTTTTCTAGTCTTCGAATTCTAACATTTTCTAAGTGTTCTAAGGTTTTGTATCGCCTCCATCTGGGATCTATTCTTCTCACATGACATGAAATCAGGACTTGCTTCTCCGCTTTCCGGTGGACCACCGCCCGGCACTGTTGACGCCCCCCACGCCCCGCCGCCTGCTCCCTGCCAGGGCTCTGTGTGCCACTGCGGGGCGAGGTGGCCGATGAGCAGACCTGGACACGGCAGGTCCCACCTGGCCTGGGGGCGGGGGCATGATAAGGGTCCCTGGAAGTGATAGGAGCCAGGAGGAGCAGGTTGGAGAGACCCCAACACCCACACTGCTGCTTCTGCAGATGGAGAAGGGGGCCAAAGAATGTGGTGCCCTAGAGGCGTCTAGAAAGCAGGAAAAGACCAGGAAATGATTCTCCCCAATCTCCAGAAGGATCCAGCCATCCCGAGTCCCTGGCAGAAGCCCCCCGAGTCCACTCCGGACACAGCAGATCACGGAGCAGGAACCCCCTGGGGCTGGGGGCCACCCGACCAGTTCCAGTGCTCACAGAGGCCAGAAACAGGTCCACGCCGGCAGGCCAGATGGGTGGCCCTAAGCCTCCGGGGGACGTGGGCAGGGCACTCCAGAGTCCTTGTGACAGCAGCACGATTGGTTCTGGACGACATGCTGATCCGTCCTATCTGACAAATCTCAAGGGCGGCATCCAAAAGGCTGTTTTCAAAGCTCCAGAGTATTGGGTCTCCCTGGTGGCGCAGCGGTTAAGCGCTGCGCTGTGGAGCTGTCAGCAGCAGCTACACAAGTTCGACGCCCAGCCGGGGAGATTCCCACATGGAGCGGCAGACCTCTCCTGCCTCGCCCGCTGGTCCCCTCAGCAGTGTGTTTCTAATCTGCCTGTTCTGCTCCCCACTCTGTCTCTGGTGAACCCTCTCGCCACCCCACGCCTCTGGCCTGTACCCCAGCTTGTATGCATAAATAAATAAATTTCTAAAGAAAAAATTAAAAATAAAAAACAAAGCTCAAGAGTATTTATCAAACCCAAAAATATTCAGCACCTGACAAGAGGTAATTCACAGTATCTAGAATCTAACCAAAAATGAAGGAAGGCTAAGAGTCAGGAAAACACAACCCCAGTTGTGGGGAGTAGACACCATTAACCAAAACAGCTCCAAAACTGATAAGGATTTTAGCGTTAGAGCACATGTGGCCATTCCACATGTTCAGGAAGTGCAGGAAACACGGGGTGTGTTAAATAAACACACGGAAGACAGAGCAAAGACCAAGCTAGAAACTGGAGCCGAGAAACGCAGAGTCCGAGAGGAAGCCCGCGTGGGGGGGCTGCGGCAGAGGAAAGGGCGCGCGAGCATGAAGACAGCGGGAGGGGCCGTACGAGGCAGCACAGAGAGACTCTGAACAGAAGGGACAGGACATGGGGTGGCCACCTGGCCCGTACGACTGAGCTGCAAGGAGAGAGGAAGACAGAAAAAAATACCCCAAGAAATGAGCACCAAAAGGTGTCCAAATGGGATGAAAACTACAAACTCAGAGTCCCAAGAAATTCAGCAATCCCCAAACAAAAAATCAGGTAAAGGATAACTCCAGGCAAATGGGCACATTTCTAAATCTCGATCAAATCCCCTCCTGCAATCAGGGCACCTGGGAAGGCAAACCCCAGAGCTAGTGGCCACACCCCACACCCCGTCTGTCAGGCCCCTAATTTGATCAGAAAGTCCCCAAACATAATTTGCTGCTCTTTTCTGCCGCCAACTTTCCAGCTACAACATAAACACTTGAAAACTCCTTTCCAGAAAAGGGAATCCAATTTTTGCCTGAAAGCTACTCGTACAGGTCTAGCCTCTAAGGGAACAGTCTCTCAGGATCCCAACAGGCGGGAAAGCTGCGTCCCCACACTCAGCTCTCGTCCTTTTAACCAGGAATCTGTGTAGTCGCGTTTCTATTTAACCACAGACATGCCTCTTTTTAAATCAGGGGACTCTCTTTTGTGTTGATGTTTCTTGGAGGTTTTGTGGTTTTTTTTTTTTTTATGTAACAAGGAAGGAAAGATACTAGATTTAAAACAAGGATGGGTTAGAAGTAAATCTGACCCTTTGCTGAGGATTCACATTCAGCTTCCTCAGATAAAATTGAGAATTGATTCTAAACTGACCAGCGGAAGTACAGGCCTCCCCCCACCCTGCGGGATTCAGAGGCTGGTCTGGTTTCCGGCTTGGGTGTGCCACGGCGCTGTCCACTTCAGGACCACTGACTAAGATGCAGCTGAGTGCGCGGCAGCGGTGGTCCTGGCCATCCTGAGCACAGCCTGGTGAACACAGTGTGCAAAAACTGAAAGAGCAAAACCAAGCCATCAAAGGTCTGCCTCCCTGGAAAGAAGGAGCAGGGATCACGATGTGCCCAGAGCAACCGACTCCAAAGCGTTGGTACCCAAATCTCTGCAGGTCCTGCAGAAACCCCCGACAGGCCGGGAGATGGAGGACAGCAGCAGGGCACGCGAGGCAGCAGAAGTGTGCTGCATCCAGCGCCGTGGAGTAGACGCGCCGGGTGCGCTCCAAGAGCCGGAGGCCAGGCGGACCTCGCCCAGGACCACCGCCCAGGACAGGCAGGCGCCCGGAGGCCTGGTCACCCCGCAGGGTGGACCCAAGTGCCCTCTGTCTTTCTAACTTTCCAACTACAGCGTCAACTAAACACTTGAAAACCCCTTTCCAGAAAAGGGAATTCAATTTTTGCCTCAAAACTGAATTTTGGAAGCAATTTTTGCCTCCTTATTTTTCTAACTTCCTAGAAGACGAACCACCTGGGATCTAGAATATTCTTCAGCTGGAAGACCTCTAGAAACCAAGAGCCCAGGGCTTACTGCCTCTCAGGGTGGACCTCCCCTTGCCCCGTTAACCCCTAATCCTTTGTCCACCGAGATGGAATTCCCCATCAGGACCCTGGCTGGGCGGTCCTCGGGATGGACAAGGGTCCTGAGCACCGGTACTGGCCGCAGCAGAGGCTGCTGGCTCAACCGAACACGAAGCAGACGGCGCGTCACTCCTGAGGGCCCTGCACGACGCCGGCGCATCACGGCCCCCACACAGCCCTCGCTCCCCTTCCCAGAGCCACCTACTCCCCACTTTTTAAACAACAAGCTCGCAGCTACATCGATGATGCAAACCAGAGCTGGCCGCTGCAGCTTTTGGCTGCCTCCAATTCTCAAGCCCAGTGGTTGGGGACGCCCCTGGCAAGCGCCCCTCCAGACGTCCCCTAGATGTCCCCAAGGGAACCTCCCACAGCCCTCGGACAGGCAGCTGCTCGGCCCTGGGCCGGCTGAGGCGCGAGACGAGGTGCTGATGCCCAATTCTACACCTTTGTATCAAGCGAAAGCCCAACCAAGCGATTGAAACGAAAGCAACCGGTGCAGTGACCTGACAGAGGCTGTTTCACCGGACTAAGCGTTCTGCTCAGGAGCAGACGGAAGTCCCTGGCTGGCCTGCTAAGCCAGCGCCCGGCACACACTTACTCGCAGGGGACGCGGGGGGCTTCCTGCTGGACCTCCGCTCTGCCTGGGGGCTGCTGACTGGCCCGTTGGTCACGTCCAGGGGTCCCTCGGAGCTCAGCGAGTACTGGAACTGGACCGTCCCTGACTCCACCTGCTTCACCTGGGTGGACAAGAGCAGCGTCAGCTCCTCCAGCAGGAGGCACCAAGCGGGGGCAGCCGCCAAGCCCGGGGCCTGCGCAGTGGGGCTTCCCGGAGCCACGCGCTTTCAGGTGCCACCAACTAATTTTCCGAGCAGAAGGTAACCTCCCGGGACGGGAAGGAAACCAACGAGGAGAGGTCGTGGTTCTCCAGGCTTGAGTGCGCCCTTGAATCGGCCCACGTAGAAGTGACTCCTACGTGCGGCTGCAGGTCTGTGAGCGGGGCCCACAGAGCCGCCCGCCTGGTCAGGCACAGGCCGGCGCCATCAGCCCAGGCTCCCTGACCTCGGCCCCCGCGTCCCCACGGCCCTGAACCCCCTCCCCGGAGCCGCCCCCCCCACTCCGCACTCTGGTCTCTTTAAGCCTCTTGTGTAAGGGCAATGGTGAGGTCCGAGACTGGCGCTTGGTCTCTTCACCCCGGGCAGCCAAGAGGCGGCCCCTTCCGCCCTGAGTGGCGCCCTCGTGGGTGCGGCAGCCACTGCCCTCCCGAGCTCGGGTGACGCAGACAGCGGGCGCTGCCCCGCACGCCCTTCTGTGGGAGCAGGACGCTGGGTCCTGGGCGGTGCAGGGGATTGCAGACTGTGGCCCCTTTCTGGACTCTTCTTCCATTCCCACACGGCCGACCCCCTCGCAGACAGCATGTTAGAGCGCGGCGGCTGGAGCGCACGTCTGGACACTGGTGTGGTCACTCGCAGCTACTTTCCTGACAGACCTGTTGACTCTTCTAATTCCTTTGCTTTGCAGACACATTTTAGAACAAGTTTGTCTGTTCCTAAAAGAAAATAATCCTGGGCCTCTCCGGTGGCGCAGCGGTTGAGCGCTGTGCTGTGGAGCTGTCGGCAGCGGCTACGCGAGTTCGACACCCGGCCGGGGAGAATCCCACATGCCGCAGCAGACCTCTCCTGCCTCGCCCGCTGCTCCCCTCAGCAGTGTATTTCTGTTGATCTGCCTGTTCTGCTCCCCGCTCTGTCTCTGGTGAGCCCTCTCGCCGCCCCACGCCTCTGGCCTGTACCCCAGCTTGTATGCATAAATAAAAAAAAAAAAAAAAGAAATGGTTTAAAAAAAAAAATCCTGCTGTGATTTTGACTGAAATTACTTTAAATCTACAGGTCAACTTGGGAAATGGATTTCTTTATTATGCTGAGTCTTCCGATCCATAAACACACAACATCCCGTTTACCTGGGTCACTTGGACGTCACCTAAAAGCAAAGGGACAGTCGCCTCGTGCCGCCAGAGGGCGCGCCACGCTTCTCCATCACGCTCCCTGCTTGCGGGCCTGGCGTGTTTGTTAGATTTACTTCTCTGAGGGCAGGGCTTGTAAACCAAGCGGTTTAGACCAGCTGCCCACGAGCTCGCTGCTGACGCAGGAAGCCACGCCCGCTGGCTCAGGCATTTCCTGCAGGCCCCTGCGCGTGTCCACCCACAACCACGGCGACTGCAAAGACGGCCGGTTTGGCGCCTCCTTTTCCAACCCCTACGTCTTCTATTTTGTTTTCTTGCCTTTTCGCACTGGCAGCGCCACGCAAGCCGCAGAGTGCAGACAGGGCCCCTCCACTCGGGGCTGAACTTTGGGAGATGCCCGCCCTGTCTCACCAAACCTGCAGGGTTTGTGGCTGCCTTGCACCAGGACGGTCAAGAGTGAGCCTCTCTAGCACTGCCTGCTCAGAGCTTTTATCACAGATGGACACGAAGTCTCACCAGACGCTTTTCCTGCATCAGCTGCCGCCGTGAAGTGTTTCCTCCCTGGGACCTCACTGTTAATGTCACGGCGAATTACACTTGCTGACGGCCAAGTGGAGCCGTCCTGGCACCAGCCCGCCCTAATCGTGGCACGGTGCTCTTTTTAACGTCCTATTCCTGGAGCCCATCTTCTGACATGTGGCTGAGAATTTTGCAACCACGTTCAGGAGGGAAACGCGTCCACAGATTGTTTTTTTCTGGTTTTGGTTTCAGGCTAGCGCTGGGCGCGTCACACGAATTGGGAATTGTTCCCAGCTCTTCCATTTTCTAGATTATATAAAATTGCTGTTATTTTTTAGATGTTTAGTAAAATACATAGTGAATTCTGGCCAGGCTGAAATATTTATGCAAAAGTTTTTTGATTACGAGTTCAATTTACATAGCAGTTAGAGGATTATTAGGTGACCTTCGTCTTGAATGAGCTTTGCTAGTTGAGATGGGCTGAATCATTTCATCTAAATTGTTAGACGTGTGAGCACAGAACTGTTCTCTCAATGTCCTCTTAAGACCTGTGTGACCTGCAGTGGGTCCCTGCTTCATTCCTAACAGTGGTGTCCACTCTTTCTCTTTTTTCTTTTCAGTCTTCCTAGAAGTTTATCAATTTTATTTATCTTTTCCAAAATCAGTTTTTAGCTCCACTGCTTTTCTCTCTCTTTTTATTTTTCCTATTTTCCATTTCATTGGTTTCTTCTTATCTTTATTGTTGAATTCTTCTGTTTACTTGTAATATAAGCACTTAATTTATAATCTTCCATGTAAGCACACTTTCACCACATCTTAAAATTTTGCTATGTGGTATTTTCGCTTCTGTGCCATTCAAAATACCTTCTATTTTCTCTTGAGGCTTCTTCCTCTTTGACTTGTGGCTTATTTTAAAATGTATTGCTTCGGGCCTCTCTGCTGGCATATAAGTTAAGTCTCAGTGCTATCACCGCTAATGGCCTGGGTTCAATTCCCAGCCAGGGAGCTGACCCACCTATGGTGCAGCAGACCTCACCTGTCTTGCCCACAGCTCCCCTTAGCAGTGTGTTTCACTGCCAAGAGAAACAATAACAGGACTTATTTACACAGGGGGAGAGAGAGAATATTCACAGGCTGGCATGAGGCTACATGCCCTCTGTCCTATCCCAGGTAGCATCCACTGAGCAGAGACCAAGGTCTCAGCTGAAGCCACACATGGCAATATGGCAGCTTCTCCAGACACCGCTCCTCACAAGGGTTCAACTGCCAAAGCCCCAGGTCTGCCCCTCTTTCCCATCAGCCCCCGCCCCGGGGTGGAGTTTGGAAAGTGCTCAGGGAGTGGAGTCTGGAAAGCTCCACTTTCTACCACTGAGTTTCTCTCAGCACCACCTACTAGCCAGGAGGTTGAGCTTTACCATTCCTCTTACAGTCTTAATTTCTGGATATGTCATTTGTCTGTAGTCTACTTTGCCTGGTTGCTAACATAGCTACTTCTTTTAATTAGTGTTTGCAAGGAATGTTTTTCCAGTCTTTTAATTTTTAACTTACCTATGTCACTGTATTTGAAATGAGTTCCTAGCAGATAGCATGTAGTTAAACCTTGATTTTTTTTTAATGCAACCTGACAATCTCTATCTTTAAATTGGTGTGTTTAAACTATTCACATTTTGTGTAATTATTGCTGTTTAGATCCAGGACTACCATTTATTATCTGTTCCTTCTATTTTTGTTCCTGTTTCTCCTTTCCTGTCTTATTTTGAATTATTCAATTTTATCTATCTATTGGTTTTTTTACTATCTCTTTGTATCTTATTTTTAGTGATTGCTCTTGGGTTTATAATGTAAATATTTAACTTTTCACAGCCTACTCAGAATCAATTTTTTATTGCTCAGGGTGGAATGTAGAAACCTTATCGCCACATAGGTCTCGCCACGTAACAGCTATCTTACCTATCACATCTGCCCAGCTTAAAAATCCTATCAGATGTTGTGATGATTTTTGCTTCAACCATCAAACATATTTTAAAGGACTCAAGAAGTGGAGAATACGCTTATACTTATTGTTTCTGCTGCTCTTTCTTCATTCCTGATATACCAAGTTCCCACTTGGTTTCACTTCTCCATCTGAAGAAATCCCTCCTTTTGCAGCATTCACTGCCAGTGAATTCTCCCTGCTGTAATCCACCTGCAGATGTCCATGTCACTTCATCCCTGCAGTGCTTTTTGCTGGTTGCAGAGTCCCAGGCCCAGGGTCTTCCTGCTGCTGCGTTTATGGTGTTTACTCTGCTGACCTGGCCTCTGGTCTCCGTGATTTCTGATGCGGAAGGCAGGCATTCAACTCTCTGTTCCCCTGTAAGAAATCCTGCGACGCTTTCAAGATGTCCTGTCTTTATTGTTCAGCAGTTTGACATGTCCAGGTGTGGATTTTTTTGCATTTATCTCTGGAGTTTGCTGAATTTAGTCGATTTGTAGGCCTTGGCAAATTGGGGGGCTTTTCAGTCATTTCTTCAAATGTTCCTTCTGCCTTGTACCCCTTCTGCTCTACTGGGGCTCTGGTGAAGCAGGGCCTGCCTCTCTGGGTGGCCCCGCTCGCCCTGAGGCACTGTCCACTGTCTCCCAGTCGTTTTTCTCCCTGTTGTTCAGGTTAGATAAATTCTATCGATTCATCGTCACACTCAGTGACACTTCTGTCATCTCCATTTTGCTACTGAACCTACTTACTGAATTTTTAAATTTTGGTTATTTCATCTTTCACTTCTAAAATTTCCATCTGCTTTTTTGTATCTTCTATCTTTCTGCCGAGGTTTTCTAGTTCCCATTTATTTCAAAGGCATCCATTCTTATTTGCTGGAGACTTTCTGTAACGCCTGCTTTAAAGTCTTCAATAATGCCAACATTTCTGTCTGGTGTATGTCTGCTCCCTTCAAGCTGCGATTGTTCCCGGTTCTGGTGTATTGATTAACTTTAGAGTGTGTTTTTAATATTACATTGTGAGACTGAGTCTTGCTGAAGTCCTGGGGAGAATGCTGAGATTGCTGACGACCCAGGCACCAGCCCGGTGGGCTCAGACCTCCGTCCCCGCCAGCCTTCTGCGGCCTGGGCCTGCAGGGTCAGCTCCACAACGTGCCGGGGCCCGGCTGGCAGCCCGTCCACCGTTGGGTCTCCAGGCTTCGTGTGCAGCGAGGTCACGTGCAGGTGGGTGCAGCTTGGGGCTTCCCCAGGGTCTCCTAAGTAACCCACGGGGCGGCTTTCCAAGTGCCCCCCGCAATCTCCTGATGCTTCGCAGGTGCCCAGGCCTCTGGCAGCCCCAGGGCCGCACAATGCCAGCGACCGCGCCTGCGGCCAAGGCCGGCGGGAGTGTGTGAAGGTGGCGATGTCCTCGCCTGCCACTACTGGACGCTGACAGGCGACGCCAACAGCTTGCCAGCGGCTAGGCAGCAGCGGGCGCATGGTGTTTGGGAAAGGGCAATGCAGCAAGTCACGGCATGACCGGAGAGTGGCTGCCGCCTCTGGAGCTAGAAATTGCTTTTAAAAAGACAATTATTTGCTCAAGGGAAAAAAACAGAAGTTGTTGATAGAAAGGAAACATAATCATAACGTTCTTTAAATAAGACTGAAATAACCATAACATAACCTCAATTTTTACTTAGCCGAAAAACATGGGACACTAAGAACACGGTACTATTGCTGTTTTTCCTTAGTTAATATCTGCACGCCCACTGCAAGTCCCACGGGCGGAGGGGGATTCCCCCAAGAGCAGACCTGGGTGCTCAGTGGAAGTGCATGGAAGGAATGAATAAGACAAGGGAAGACCTGGCGAGGGGCAGAGGACAGGCGCCCCTCGGATTCCAGCCCCCTGACTCGGAGTGGTGGCCCTATGCAGTAGGGGAGGAAATGTGGGAGAAGGAAGGGGCGTTTTAGGGCGCAGGAGAGGGTCACGTCACAGCCACTTGAGTTCATGACTTGAGCTCCTTCCACCTTTAGCGACTAGTGGGCCTCAGCGGGGGCGGCCTCAGCCAGGAGACGCTCGGGAAGTCTGTGGGGAAGTCTGCAGGCATCCAGGCTGTGTCCTGGGGCGGGCGGCGGCCACTGGCGTGTAGCGGCAGGGCCAGGCAGCCGGAAACACCCGCCAACGCCCGGGACGGCCCCAGAGCAAGGAGCACGCCCTCCAGGAGGTCCAGAGCTCCGGCGGAGAACCCTGATTAGAGCTGACGCCCCTGTGAGAACCCGCGGCCGGTGTCCTTGAGGTGGGCAAACCCCACGCCACTTACACCTCAACACAGCTCACATACTCAGGAGTGGAGGAAATACAGCGGCATGAGAAGGCCAGAATAAAACAGTGATTATTCATATACGGTTGGGGGGCAGAAGCACGAGAGCAGCACAGACAGGAGCCAGGATTCCGAGGCAATTTCATGACAAGGGCGCAGCAGCCAGAGCGGGGCGGCGGAGGCCGGGCTGTGACGAGACGTCCCTCACAGTGAGAAAGCTGCACCGTCAGCCTTCCTCACTCAGGTCTCCAAAGCACCACCCAGATCATAAATAACAACCCCGAAAGCAATGTCTGTCGCCAGAGTCAGCCCCAGATGGCTGGGCCGGCTCCTCCCCCAGCAGAGCAGCCAAAGGAGCCCCCGAGGCCCGTGGCGCGGCCCAGAGGCCAGCGCGGTCGGATGGAGGCGGCAGGGGGACGCGGCCGCAGGGAGGAAGCTGCCCGCACACCCCTCGCTGTGGGCCGGACACCCCGGAGCGGAAGCCCACACAGGGTCACATGACTCATCCTCCAAGGCCCCCAAAGGGCCGGGTAGGTGGGGCGGGGCCCTCACACACTTCAGCTGCCCGACCCCGCTTTTACTGGCTTTTTACTGGGGTTCAGAGAAAGCTCCGTTTGAAACATGGGTTTTTTCCATCTCCCTGGCCCTCCGGACAGAGCTGGGGAGAGTCGCGGTTTGGGGACACCGTGACAAGTCGCCCAACGAGCCCGGCTGGCCCCGACCTTCCGGCTCCCGGGGCTCGGCCACGGGCCAGCTGCCAGCGCAGCAAACCTCACGAGTCCTCGTAAAGACACAGAGCCGGGGCCATGCGGGGCACCTGGGGGGGCTGGCAGGGACGGGGACCCGTGAGACGCAGGGCAGAGCTGGCCCCTCGTACCCAGGGGCAGCTCCACGGCCGGAATGCTGCTGCCCGTGTGAACGGGCTCCTCGATTTCTGGCTTTGAAAGCGCGCGCCTGAGCTGCCCATGGCACGGGTGGGCACTCGCGGACAGCAGGTCACCTACCTCCTCAGAGCTCATGCTGGCCGGGGGCACCTTGTAGACCAGGCGGCGTGAGGGGTTGGGCCGGACGCCGCCCAGCAGCGGCAAGCTCTCCCGCCCGGAGCTGGCCTCCAGCGAGGGCCTCCAGACGGCCCAGCGGATCACGTGCATGCAGGCCAGGCTGGACAGCGAGGGCACGGGGGCGGCCTGGTCGGAGACAAGACGGGAGTGACCACGGCTGCCTCGTCCCACTGACAAACCACGGAACCGAGGCAGGAGGCGGCCCCGCCCCCTGGGGCCCCGCGGCCGGCCGGGACCCAACGGGAATCCTTGCCTGACCAGGGCAGCGGCGCTCCCCACCTACGGGCCAGCCCCCTTCGTGACACTCTGACCCCAGGGGGTGGCCCTGCAGTTTGGAACCGCTGTGCCCACCCGGGACACCGGAAAGGCAGGCGATGAGACGTGTGGGCTCCACGAGAAGGCACGTGGCCCGGCCGGCCGCCTTCCCCAGCACGTGGGCGCGCAGGACGGCGTGCTCCTGTGGGACTGTGTGACCAGGACACCGCCAGGGGCCGCCAGGTGCTGCTCTCCCCTTCTCCACGTCACTGGCCGAGTGAAAGGAACGAGGACACTAAGCCCGAGGACTCGGGCCCGTTTGAAGAAATACAAGGTTTCGGGGTTCGGCTCAGCCGCGCATTAAAGGAATGACTTTCACCCGCTTGTTCAGAGAGAAGGCGAACTAGAGCTGAGCTCGGCCTGGCGGCGCTGAGCCCGCTCAGCTGGTGCGGGGACTTGGGTTCAACCTCCCGCAGAGACGCCGGTTCTGCCCCAGGTGCCGGCCAGCAGACGGCGGGCGCTCTGGAGCAGGGCACTCCCCAGGGCGGGCCAGCTCCCGGCCAGAGGCCCAGCCACGGGTCCGCCCGAGACCAGCCAGCACGCTCTACAGCCCAGGAGCACGGCACACTGGCCAGAGTCGGACTGAAAAGGCCGGATCGGGGAGCAGCTGTGCCGCCTGCCCAGAGACCCCGGCCTCCTGGAGAAGCCACCCCAGGGGTGCACACAGCATCTCACCTCCGACGCCCTCTCCCCAGGCAACGGCCATCTGCACCCCGTGAGCGAGGAGAGCAGAAGCTTGGGGTACGTCCTCCCTGCGGGGAGGCGGCAGCGCCGGGGGCCCTCCCCCTGGCCACCAGCTGAGGGCACGGCAGCAGGCAGGAGAGCGCGGACACTCAGTGAGGACTGGACGCCCACAGCTGCCCGTGCTGGGGAGAGCACTGGCCCCCCAGAAAGGGGAAGGCAGGGGCCCGGGACCTGAGCTGCGACCCCAGCCAGGGAGGGTGCCGAGGTCCCACTTGGAGCTGGGGCTCCCAACAGGCCCAGCTTCTGCGGCTGGGCAAGGCAAGCAGACCGCGGCGGCGCTGGGGCCAGGCAGGGCGGGGCACCCCCGCACGCTCACAGTTCCTGAAGACAGAAGCCAAGCCGCTGCCGCCGCCAAGAGGCTGAAAGTAAGGGGAGGGGCAGAGGGGCCTCGGGAACGCACAGCGGTTCTGCCCTGGACGGAGCTGGCCATACGGTGATTGCGCTGACCACGTCCCACTGGAGTGGCCTCAGCGCGGAGGCCTCGGAGAAGCTTCACTTCAACAGTGATGCCCCTGAGCCCCGGGTTCCTGGGCGAGGCCCTCCTGGACCCGCCAGTCAAGGGGCGGCATGTTTCCCCTGGGGCTTCAGTGGGCTGGCCCGAGCCCAGCTCTGGAGGTCCTCGGGGTCCCAAGACCTGGGGCCTCAGCGCCCAGCCAGGCACAAGCCCTCTGTGCCTGTCCCCAGAGCCCCACCCGGCCCGGCTTGAGCGGTGCGGGAGGCCGCTCCCTGGCACTGCGGGGCAGACGCTCCCCGCGAAGCGCGCTGGCCGGGGGAGAGCGGGGCTGTGAGCGAGGCAGAGCCCGGGAAGGCGCCGCCAAACCGAGGGTGCGTGAGTGATGCGCCAAAGCGCGGGGCAATCACTGGGTGAGTGATGGCCGGGCGGGCCCCAGATCACTTCCCGAGGCCCCGACTGACTGCAGGACGACATCTCCAGCTGGCTCCTGAGGCGCACAGCGAACAGGTTGGGGGAAGGGACAATGACAGAAGCACTTTCACCTGCAACAGCAACAGTCACAAATCTTCTAAGAGAAACAGCAGGGCGCCAGCCCTCTTCCAGGCGGAGGCCTGTGTGCCAAGCCGCAGCCGCCATCCGTCAGCACTGTCTCTGCCAGCAAGAGCAAAGCCTTTACCCGTGGCCTCCGGGGACTGCAGGCCAGAAGACGCACCTTGGCTCACCGTGCCAGTGCTCAACATGGCAGAGTCCCACGGGCAGAGCAGCCTCTGCAGGTTGTCACTAAGCTCTTCCAGGGGTAGGAGCGCGCAGGGGGGAGCCTAAGCCCGGCACGGGGCCGGCCGCACTCGCCGAGGCTGAGGCTGGCAGCGCTCATCAGTCTTGGCGAGAGGCTTGACGGGACGCCCCAAACGTTGGGCTCCAGGGTGCTGGTTTGCTGAGGGCTGCACCCCAGCTCCCCGGCAGTCAGTCCTAACAGCCCCAACTCCCTCTCTCAACTTCAATCTCAAGACGTCTCTGTCTTCCCCACCTAAGTCAGCCAAGCAGCCGCAGCACGCGGGCACAGGCCTGCCGCCTCTGTGCGTAGAGCCATTTCCGGTTCTCCCAAAGCAGTGACACCGAAGGGAGCCTCGAGCAGCAGCTCCAGCAAGGCCGGGCTCACAGCCGGGGACCACAAAGGAGCGCTGTCCCGGGGCGGAAACGCCAGCAGGGCGCTCAAGTGAGAGCGTGGGCCTGCCCTTCGGGGACCCGGGACCCCGCAGAGCTGAGCCAGTCCTCAGATGTGATGAGCGCAAAACTTCCTCAAAATGACCAGGACAGGACCTGGGGAGAAGGCAGCGGGGACCCTGTCCCCACCGCACAACAGTACGCAGCAGAACCCGATGCCCATTTCAGAAGTCCGGAGTCTGCTCAAGGGTGGCCACACCAGGAGAAGATGTAGGGGGCGAACTGAGGTTGGTTTTGGCCCATGTCAGTTCACAGCTGCCCACCACACCCGTCACCCCCAAGCCCTTGGCCAGTAGCAGCAGTGGTGCAGGTGTTCCTGGGGCAGCCCGCCCACTATGTGGAGTCAGTGTGGGCAGCAAGGATCCGGCCCCAATACCGGGGATCTACGCCCTGGGGGCTGAGGGCTGCTTCTGATTCCAAGTAGCTCCCCCAGTGTGCGAGGCCCTCGTCCTGCTGCTGCAGTGGATTCCAGGGGGTGAGGAGGGTGGCTCCCTTTTTCTCATTTAGCTCTTCTTCTCTTCCTCTTTTGAAAACCAGACATGACAAAGCATGACATTCAGAAGGAACTGCCTGGGCAGGGAGGCTGGAAAGTGACTTGAGGGCCCAGGGAGGTGCTCAGGCTCATTCTCACACCTCGCTGGTCCTGCTGCACTTCTTTTGCGTCTACAACACTCAAAAACATCAACCAAAAACACCACGCCCTTTGGTAGGGAGCAATTTGATTTCCCGAGTTCCACATTACTACACAAATACCCAGTGTTCAACAACAAAAAAACACCTGGCGTGTAAAGAATTATGAAAATATGATCCATTCCAAGGAAAAAATAAATCAACAGAAATATAATGGCAGATACACATTAAACAAAGTCTTTAAAAATATGTCTTAAAGATGCTGAAAGATCTAAAGGAATATGTGGAGAAATTCAGAATGGTATATGAAAAAGAAAAGAAAGCCCAAAAAGAAATTCTGGAGCTAAAATGTACAATAACTGAACTGACAAATTCACTAGAGGGATTCAAAAGCAGATATGAGCTGCAGAAGAATCCATGAACTTGAAGAAAGGACAATGGAAATTATCAGGTTTGAGTAACAAAAAGAAATGAGGCAGAATAAAGGCTAACAGAACCTGAGGGACTTGCGAGATGTCCTCAAGAGGGCCAACATACACATTGCGGGAGCCTCAGAAGGACAAGAGTGAGATAAAGGGGCAGAGAGAATATTTAAAGGAATAATGGTGGAAAAGCTCCAAATTTGATGGATGACATGAATATAGAAGAAGCTCTATGAAATCCAAGTAAGACCCACACCAAGACATATTGTAATCAAACTTTCCAAAGACAAAGGGATAATCTGAAAAGTAACAAGAAAGACTGTCAGCTGATGTATCATCAGAAACTTCGGAGGCCAGGAACAATGAACTGATGTAGTCAAAGTACTAAAAGAAAAAATTGCCAACCAAGAATCCTATGCCCCACAAAACTGGCCTTTAAAAGTGAGGGAGAAATTAAGACATTCCCAGATAACAATGGCAGAGGGGACTTGTAATCTGAGTCCTCAGGGGAGGCCTGCACTTCTCAAGTGACCAGACACTTTCAGGATAGACCATATGCCAGGCAACAAATCAAGTCTCCAAACTGTACCCAGTAGAGTAAATATAATACAAAATATCTTCTCTGGCCTCAGCAGAATAATATTAGCAATCAGTAAGTTTTAAAAAAAAAAAACACCCTAGAAAATACATGGATATCAACACATTTTTTTGTAATCACACCCACTGTCCCCCCATCTATCCCCTCAGTAACCCTTAGAACCACTCATCTCTTCTCCCTTTCTACTGTTTTGTCTTTTTCTTTTCAGAATGTGCTCACCAAGGGAAAAACAACATACTCAAGCACCAAATGGAACAACACTTAGTTTATGTAAAGTAGAAAACAGCAAAGTAGGCACAAATAGTGGGCTCTGGCCCCAGCAGTGAGTATCCCAGGAGCTGACGCACAGCAACTGAGCAAAATACACCCCTCTTGTGCCATGCAATAAGGATTCAATTACCTTCCTGTGAGGACAGATACTGCAGTGGAAGGGGCGGGCGTCAAATGACACATACACATAAGCAAAACAAAGAGCACTCCCTGAGCACAAAGCAAGGAAGGATGTCCCCACACGAACTGATAAAGCCTTTGTGTTATGTGACTGCTTCATCCCTCCATGTTCCAGGCCCAATGTCTGTTCTTACTATGCTGAGTGTGAGTCAAGAAATGGATCAATAAATAAATCACAAGAAAAATCAGGAAATATTTAGGGATAAATAAAAACAAAAATACCAAAACCATGGGATTTGGCAAAAATGGTGCTGGGGGAAATGCATAGATACTTACATTAAAAAGCACAAATATCTCAAATCAACAACCTGACTCTACATTTTAAAGAGCCAGGTGATGGGCGTAGAGTGGACACCTGGTCCCCCCGCCGAAGAAAGATAAGAGCGTCACAAGGGCGTCGGAGGCAGGCTTTCAGCACTGGTCAAGCTGGGCCAAGTGAAGCTCACCCGGAACCTGGCCATCTTGCTTCTTGCGGAATAAAGAAAGACAAGATGGAAGGGGAGGGAGGTCCAGGAGTGGACGACAGCACCAGGGAGTGGGCGCAGCTACTGGCACGCTCTCGCGGAAGGCATGGCTCAGGAAGCTGCTGGCATAAAAGTGGGATTTTTGGGCTCATCTATTTCTGACAAGGTCAAATACTTGGGAAACATGCACCAGGCTAACTGGACATTTCATGATGCAATGGAAATTGTAGGTTTCAGGTGTGATCGTGGCGTCACTGTGCGGTCTTGAAGCTCTGTCTTGGGGAGATGTGCACTGACCTAGTCACAGAAGCAACTCTGATGCCTACAACTTCCTCTAGGACGACGGGGAGGGGGTCAGGAGAAAGCGCCGAGACGGGACTGGCTCGTTATCTGCTCTCTCTACCTTTGATTCTGAAACTTTTTATAGCAGAATCTTTAAAGAAAAAACATCCAGACTACAGCGTTTACAGTCATCAAAACAGGTGCTGTCGTGCCAGGAATTTGCTCAAAGTAACTCAGAGAGGCCGTGGCAGAGGGTGTGGCCTGGAAGTGGCCCCCGGCTGAAGGGCACGGAGCGCCCTTCACTGTCGGTCGCTCTACTCTGTGCTCGGGCCCCATCGCAGAAGAGAAACGGAAGAAGCGAGTGCGACTCGAAGGCAAGCTCACAGGGACGCTCCAGCCGACGGAGACGTGCCCGCTCCTCCCAGCTGAACCAGGGCCGGCACCCCACCCAGCGGGGAGGCACCCCAGAGCCCACGCTGGCGCCCCATGCCACTTTCTCCCCCACCGCCTAAGCCCGCTCGTGCTGGGACTGCCTGACTCCACTTGAGCTGCCGAATGCGCACCCCATTTTCATCGCTCCACACAGCAGGTAATTTCTGTGGAAAATCATTTCATGCTCTGGAACATTTCCTCTCCAGATTACACTGAAGAGAGTGCACTGGGTGACAGGAAAATGGAATCCAATATTCCACGTTGAGATAAACCTCCCCATCAGGAGGAAGATGAGCGATCGCCCGACCGCGGCCCGCGCGGCGCTTCGGCCCCGCCGTGAAGAGTTAAACGCGGCGGAGAGTCAGAAGACACACGTTGTCCCCAGCAAATGATAATTAACATCCCTGAGGGGACGTTATCTAAATGGAAATGAGGGTGGCAGAGCCGGGGATCCCACCGCCCCGCAGTGGGGGCGTGGAGCCAGGGCCCCAGCATCACCTGCGCGCAGCCCGGGGCGCGTACCTGAGCCCCGCCGTCCCCCAGGAGCGCAGCCTGGCCGGGAGCCCCGCCCCCGCCGGCACCCACCCCGGGCCCAGGGCCCACGCAGCCAGGCGGTCTGCGCCGTGGCACTTTAGCTGAAAATTCTGGTAACGAAGGAACCGCAGAGCAGGGAACAGGGGTCCCTGGAGTGGCCGTGACCAGGCGCTCAGCAGTGACCAGAACCCCTGCCCAGGTCTGTCCGCCTGACCAGGTGTCCGTCTGAGGAAGCCCTGAGCTGCCCGGGGCCGAGGTGTGGACACGGCGGTCAGCGGCGGCCACCAGGGCCGATCAGAAAACAGCGTCTCCGCGACAGCCCGCTCCCGCCCCACTCACCCCGAGACCACCGGCAGCCCCCGCCCTCCACCGGCCGCGCAGCGACGCTGGCAGACCAAGCCCGGAGGAGCCTCGGAGCCGCTTTCGTTTGCGTTTCCTTGTGAAACTGATGGCTGCTGTCCCAGAAAGAAAACTGAGCCTCACAGGCGGCCCGATTGGGACCATCCAGGGGTCACCACGACACGGTTGACCCGTCCCTCCTCCAACCAGACGCGGTGGATTGTCCCTCTCGCCAGGACGTGCACACCCAGAGCTCGTCCACCACGAGGACGCCGCACCCCGCCTGTTTCTCAGGGGCCGCGGACTCGCCGACCCCGACCTAACACTGCGACCCGCGGACACCCGTGCTGGCCCCAGACAGAGGTGACGGGGACGCACACGGAGCCGCAGTCCCTGCTGCGTCACTCCGGGTCACAGCGGGGCGGGGGCCACACGCGGGCGCCCGGAGGCGGGGCGGGGGCCGCAGGCTGCTTACGTTGCCGTCGGCTCCGGCGGGGCCGCTGAACACGTACTCCAGCTGGAAGACGACGGCGAAGGCGGGGTGACAGACCATCTCGGGGAGTCGGAGGCGGCTCCTCAAGACCAGCGCCTGGTCTCCAGAGCTGGATCCAGAACAAGAGCAGGACCGGTCAGCGGTGGCTCCCGGGGCCTGCGCCCTGGGGCCCCCAAGACCGGTGCTGCTGGAGCCCAGGTCCCCAAGCTTTTCTGGTGCTTGGCCCCACGGTCAGTCCCCAAACCAGCGCCCTTGATCAAGTGCCACAACTGCCAGGGCTGGCACAGGAGGGTGGCAGGGAACGGCCAGACCAAGGAGGCTGCCTCCGCCTGGCATCAGGAAGAGGGGGTGCGTGGCGGTCTGCGAGGAAGTGGGGAGCCAGGACCCACCACCCTCTGCTTCTCTGCCGGGGGGCTGGGGGGGCTGGAGGGAAGCGCTTGGGGTCTCCCGCAGCCTCTGTGCTGCTCGTTCCAAAGTGGTCACAGCACGGAACTGGCCTTTCCCACCTCCTGGGCCCGAGGTCTGCACCTAACGGGCGCCACGCGCAGGAGACGCCCACGCGCAGGACTTCGCGAGGCTCCCGGCCCTGGGGCTGCCCTCGCGCGGGCGACTCCAGGGCGCAGCATACCTGGCCTTGGGCGAGGAGCCGGCCTTCCTGCTGAAGCTGGAAGAGCGCGTCAGGGCCACCTCCCTCTCGGGCACCAGCACCGCCACCTGCGGCCGCTGCACGAAGCCCAGCCCGCTGTGCACGCCCACGTGCAGCCGCCGCTCCAGGATCTCCAGGCCGCTGCCGCCACCGCCGTCCTGCAGGCCAGCTCCCTGGGGGCACAGGCGGCGTGAGGGCCCGCCCAGGGACGGCGAGCGCGACCGGCGGGGAGCAGCAGAGCAGAAGCTGCAGGCCTTTCAGGAGCAGCGGTGCCTGATGCGGAAGAGTCCGAGCAAAGGACAGAGAGTGGCCCCGGGCATCTGCTGGCCGTTGGGTTTCCTCACACTGAAGGACACCCCCTCAGGTAGCGACTCGCCAAACTCTTGTTCTTGATGCCCAGGGCCGAGCTCACAATTCTCAAGACCCAGCAAACGCAGCCAGGCCCGTGGGCTCCTCCACAGGACCAGGCTCCTCTGGGGGGCCCCGGCCCCACCCCCGCCCGGCAGAGGCTGGGGGCACCTGGGGGCCGAGTCACCACTTTCTCGCCCCAGACCCAGACCCCGAGACTCGGGCGGAGGGGGTGCAGGCGCGTCCAGGCCCCACGGGAGGTCTGCCCAGGTGGGAGCTGGGTACTCGAGCGCGGCCGAGCCTGCAGCCTGCCCACCAGCGGGCCGGGCTCCCTTGGGCTGCTGTTTATTAGCCGATGTGACCACGGCACAGTGACCCCTGAATTTTCAGGTTTTCTCCATCGCCCGTGAATCAAACTGAACGGGCCCAAGTGCAGCTGCTATCAGTCGCCGGGTAATGAAAGGAAGATGAGGGACGTGACCGAGGCCCGTCAGCAGGGAGGAAGGAGAACGCAAAGATAATAAACACATGACAGAGAGATTTTTATGGGAACGTATGAAACTCTACAGCGACACTCTCACGGCATCGCTGCCCTCGCTCCCGGCGTAGGAGGCCGGCGGGGCCACCGAGGGAGCGAGGCCACGGCCACGGTCCGCTCCACACCAGGCACGTTAGGCGGGCTGCACTTCCGCGGGGGGAAGAACAAAGAAAGTTCACCTCTTTCACGAGTGCACACGCGCGTGTGGAGATGAGTGTGTATCTGTGTTGTGTGTGACTGTATTTGAGAGTGCTGTGTGTGTTTGTGCTGTGTGAGTGTGCGTGTTTGAGAGTGCTGTGTGACTGTGTGTTTGTGCTGTGTGTGTGTTTGAGTGTGCTGTGTGAGTGTGTTTGAGTATGCCTTATGGGTGTGTTTGAGTGTGCTATGAGTGTGTGTGTTTGAGCATGTTGTGTGTGTTTGAGTGCGTGTGTTTGTGCTCTGTGTATTTGTGCTGTGTGTGTTTGAGTGTGCTGTGGGAGTGAGTGTGTTTGAGTGTGCTGTGTGTGTGTTTGAGTGTGCTGTCTGTGAGTGTTTGAGTATGCTGTGTGAGTGTGTGTGTGCCTTGTGAGTGTGTGTGTTTGTGTTCTGTGTATTTGTACTGTGTGTGTTTGAGTGTGCTGTGTGAGTGTGCGTGTGTTTGAGTGTGCTGTGGGAGTGTGTTTGAGTGTGCTGTGTATTTGAGTGTGCTGTGTGTGAGTGTCTGAGTATGCTGTGTGAGTGTGCGTGTGTTTGAGTGTGCTGTGAGTGTGTGTGTTTGAGTATGCTGTGTGTGAGTGTGTGTGTTTGTGTTCTGTGTATTTGTACTGTGTGTGTTTGAGTGTGCTGTGTGAGTGTGCGTGTTTGAGTGTGCTGTGGGAGTGAGTGTGTTTGAGTGTGCTGTGTATTTGAGTGTGCTGTGTGAGTGTCTGAGTATGCTGTGTGAGTGTGAGTGTGTTTGAGTGTGCTGTGAGTGTGTGTGTTTGAGTGTGTATGTGTTTGTACTGTGTGTGAATGTGTGTGTATTTGAGTGTGCTCTGTGTGTGTTTGAGTGTGTGTATGAGTGTGAGATGAATAATGGGCCAACTTCCCGGACCACGAGGCTGGCTACCAGCTGACTCAATCACTGCTTCTCACAGCAAGTACCTATTAAAGACCTACTATGTGCCGGCACCGGTTTATGCAACTTGGGGGCGGTGGTGACCGGAGCCCCTGGTGCGAGTACTCAGGGGGCCAGCCATAAGCCAGGAAGGAACGGTGGACGGGCCAGGTGCCCGCAGAGGGATCGCACCTGGAGAAGCGGAGCAGGTGGGGCGGGACGAGCCCGGCGGCGGCAGAGAGCTGCTGGGCAGGGGCTGCAGGGGCCTGAAGCCGCCCGGAGGGAGGCAAAGCTGCAGCGACAGGAGCGCGGCACGACCCCCGGGGTGGCCTCCACGCACAGGCTGGGGCGGCCGGAAGGAGCAGCGTTGCGCGGGGCCCTCCCAGAGAGCACCTCGGGCGGTGGCTGGGTCTCCCGCAGGCCGTGGAAGGAGCCAAACGTGCTCCAAGCGACTGGTGAACGCGGGCTCCGGGATGGGCTTCCCGATGCCCACCTGGTGAGCTGACTCGCTTTTACACAGGAGTGTTTTTAAACATCAGAATGACTAATTCTGGGCCTCCCCGGTGGCGCAGCAGTTAAGCGCTGCGCTGTGGCGATGTCTGCAGCAGCAAGGCAAGTTCGACGCCCGGCCGGGGAGATTCCCACGTGGCACGACAGACCTCTCCTGCCTCGCCCGCTGCTCCCCTCAGCAGTGTAATTCCGCCGATCCGCCTGTTCTGCTCCCCACTCTGTCTCTGGTGAACCCTCTCGCTGCCCCCCGCCTCTGGCCTGCACCCCAGCTTGTATGCACAAATAAATACATATTTTTAAAAAAAAGAATGACTAATTCCATCTCGGGGGAAGAGCCCCTTTGTCTCTGCCACGTTAGGACCCCAGGCTGGAGCGTCCCTCTACAGCGCCAGAGCGGGCAGACGGGGCGGCGGCCCCAGCGCTGGGCCCCAGTACCTCCCGGAGGTGATCGCTGACGAGGAGTCCCAGCAGCTCCTCCTCAAACTTCTCCAGGGACGGGTAGAGCGTGAAGGACACGTCGTCCAAGTGCCACGTGGCGGGCTTCTGCAGGCGAGGCTTGCGGAGAAGGTCCCCTGCAACGGGCGCGGCCACAGCTCAGCGGGCGGGGCCACGGGGCACCACAGGGACAGCGCAGAGACACGCGGGCGAGCCCTGTTCGGCCTGAGCGATCCACCGGCGACACAAGGGCGACCGTCAGCCGCCCCAGGCGTCCCCTCCCAGGGAGCACGCTCTGGAGCAGCTCAGTGAAGGCGGATTCCAGGACGCTGAGCGGCCGGCCCAGGGGCTCCCCGGCCACCTGCCGCCTCTCCACCAGCGCCGGCCAGCAGCGGTACCCCCTCCCCCACCCCCCGCACACTGGCTTCCCCCCAACCGCCAGGGACACGCGGGGCCTCACCCGCAGGGAGGCTGTAGCAGAAACAGGCTGGCTGGGCCGCAAGAGGAAAGCCCCGTCCTGGGGCAGAGGCAGCCAGAGGGGAGGCCCGTCCAGCACCTCCCGCACGGGCCGGCGCAGACTGGACGCCGGGGGGAGCCGCCCAGGACAGCCCGTCTGGCCCCACCCACACCAGACCATGAGAAGCGTCACGTCCACAGGACAGAGGCAGAGGGCGGGTGTCGGTTTGGGTGGTGATGAGGACGGTCCGGAAAGGAGCCAAGTGCTCCGGGCGGGGGTGCCTGACACCCCCGAGGCCCGCGGCAGACATGCAGGGCCCGCCCCAGGCCTGCCCCACCACTCCCGGGAGCAGCACCAGAAGGCCCAGCGAGGAGGCACGTGACGGCAGCCTCCCGGCGGTGGCGACAGGGTCCGAACTGCCCCCCAAGAGCCCAGTGGGGCGCGCGGTCCTGCCCCAGCTGGACTAGACCAGGTGGCCCCGCGCGCCTCGCCTCCGCCTCCAGGCTGGCACTGGGGCGCGGCCGGGCCGGCTGGCACCTGCCCTCGGCGACGCCGTACCTGTGTCCCCGCGAGCGGGCAGCAGGCCAGGGACGCGCTGCAGGCCGGACAGCAGCAGGTTCTCGGGCAGCAGGTGGAAGGCGGGCTCCAGCGCCGGGTGCGGCCTCAGGCAGTACTGCAGGCTGCAGCCCTCCACCGGGGCCAGGTGCCTGCTCTCTGCGGGGACCACGGGCAGTGAGACCAGAGGCGCCTCCGCCCGCCCGCCCGCCGACAACCTCGGAGGGACCCTCAGCGGGAAGTGGGCCTTTCTGGGGAGACGCCCAGTGCTCTGCCGGCTCAGCCACGGAGTGGAGAGTCCATTTGATGGCTCCCAGGAAAGCCGCAGAGAGAGGCTCTGGCTTTCGGGGGGCTAGAGGATGCCCCCCAGCAGCTGCCTCCCGCACCTCTGCACTCACATCCCTCGAGGCCAAGAGGAGCAGGGCAGGCCGGGGGGCAGCAGCCTCGAGACGGCCCTGTCCGCAGGGGCAGGGGCAGGGTCTGGGGTGACGGCCAGCACACAGGGTCCCCGTGGGGCCAGCAGCGAGTGCAGGGCCCCCAACCCCGGCAGCGGAGCTGGGAGCCAGGAAGGAGGCCCCAGCCCCGCCGCGCCCACCTGAGGCTTTCGGGCTGTGGCCCCGCCTGGGAATCCCGTTATCTTGGGTCAGGTCAACAAGTCGGGGTGCTCCCTGCCCACATCTGCGAGATATCAGCACTAAAGCCAGGAAAGGTTTTCTCTAAGACCCTGAGACGGAGCTGACGGCGCCGGGGGCCGCCAAGGGCTTACGTTCCACAGGGTCCTGGAGCAGCGGGTGCAGCAGGGCCCGGGGCGTGCCGTGGTACAGCCGCAGCCTGCAGGACGAGACCCGACGCCCGCGTCAGCCACGGCCCCGGGGGGCCCACACACAGCGACGCCTCCACAGCCTCGGGCGGCCGCCCACAGCGCAGGACCCCCACGCCGAGGCCCCAGCCCTCGAGGTGCCCAAGATCAAGTCAGGAGGCCCGGGGGGCATCCAGAGCCGTGGCCCCAGGGATGCTGGGCAGTCTCGGAAGACACGTGGGGCTGTCACACTGAGGGGGCACAGCCCAGGGTGCTGCCGGCCCACGGGGGTGCCCCGGGACCGCGGCCCTCAGGGAACGTGACCCCCCTGGGGTCCAGCTCTGGGCGGGGCAGGCTCACAGCGCACGCCCACCTGGGCGTGGGGGGCGCAGACCTGGGCCCTCGGGCACACGCTCCGTGCCCCGCGCCCTCGGCTAAGTCCCAGGCCCCCACCTCCTGACCGCAGCCCAGTGCCACGGCCAGGCCGGCTGCCTCCAGCCAAGGGACGGACGCCCGGCTACTCGGAAGCTCAGGCCCGGCGGGCGCTGGCCTGATGGGACGGCGGGGGGACCCTCAGCGGCCCAACCCCGCGAGAACCACGCTGGAGAGCCGCACAGGAGCGGCGGGTACCGTTTGTCCTGGGGGGCCGAGGCGGGAGATTCGGGCTTGGCGCCGAAGAGCCGGAGGATCCCGAACCCGCACGACAAGGTCTGCAGGGTCCCGTCGCGCTTCCTGCCCTGGGCGACCACTTCCACCACGGCCACGATGTTGGGGTGGTTCAGGGACGTGTGGAAGTACAGGGGCTGCGGGGCAGAGAGGGGGCAGCTCAGACCCGCGAGGAGGCGTCTGGGAGTGCCCACCGCAGGGACGCCGCTGCGTCTCCAGCCCCCGCCCGCACCTGCCCGTCACACGCCCCGGAGACCCCTCCGTCCAGGGCGAGAGGGCAGGGCACCCTCAGGCGGACAGCTGGTGTCCTGCTTTGCACCCCAGAGCCCGACGGCCAGACGGCAGGCGCGCGCTGCTGCTCCAGAACGCTCCCCGCGCCCGACGCCAGGACTGCAGGGCCCCTGGAGGAGAAGAGGCGGGAGGCGCCGAGCCCGCCGAGGCCCAAGTCCCGGAGACCAGCGCTGCTGAGCCCGTGACCCTCCACGCAGCCCCATCCACACGGCCTCGGGAGCTGCCGCTGATTTTGTTAAAGCTGAGCGGGGCCTTGGGTTTCTCCGGGGCCGTGTGTCATCCCTGGCTCGGAACAAGACTAATGCTTTCTACGGTGACAGTCACCTTGAGATCGCTTTATGACAAGAATTTGGGGAGGAAAGGCACGTAGGGAATATTCCAATCGCTCCTGAAAGGTCTCGGCCTCTGCGCTGGCCCCCGGCCAACACCCATAGCTCCCATCACACCAGGGTCACCAAGAGGACAGGCCACCTAGCAGGGTGGAGACACCCGCCACTGCCCTCAGAGGCTGCTGCTTTTCTACATCGCTAAACCGAAAGCAGCTGCTTCGATTTGAAAGCAGCAACTGTGGACACGGAAGCTGGGCCGAGGCGCTGACCGCGTGTGGTCGACGTGTCCCCAGAGTCCGGCGTGGTGCCAAGCTGCGGCCCTGGCTCAGGCGGGCCCGCCACCGAGGTCCACTCAGGGGAGCCAGGCCCAGAGGGGGGTGCCGACCGAGCACAGGCCCCCCCAGGGCGGGGAGAGGCGAGGCAGGCCCGCCAGGCCACTGCCCCCACGGACGAGTCCTTCCCACGGCGCCACCAGGAAACGTTTACTGTAATCACAGGCTGTCAGCCGGGATAACAGAGAGACGCGTTAAAACATCAGCCGCGCGATATAAATCGCTATTCTATTATCCTTTATTGGGAAATGATGAAACAATGGCCGCTCACAGCTGGCAGGTGGTTGGACCGGGAGAGAATGATGCTTCTGTGCCCAAGACCCGAGCTCGAAGACCCCGCTGCAGAGCCCGATTTGTCTTCATCGCCCCTTTTTAATCCTACTGCGCCTGGGGCTCCACCGGAGCTCCCCACAAGTAAAACACGCATTTTAAGCTCTGACGCCAAGTCGCAACTGCCCCCTGATTTCGGGGACACCTCAACATCGCTGTGAAGGCGGAGGGGCCCGTGGCCTGGGGCAGGCCCAAGTGTCCACTGCCCTGGTGGCCGCTGTTGCGCCCTCTTTCAACGCCAAAATCGACCACTCCAGAAGCGACGGGACAGAGCGCCTTCCCCCGGGCCGCCACGACCCACCATGTGGGACCCGGTGCGTGGTGGTCTTTGTGTCCTGGCCATGCTCCTCCCAGAAGCCACAGCTGCCCCCAGGGTGGGGACAGCGCCCCTCAGACGTCTAAGGCCTTCCCTAGCTGGCTGCAGGAAGCTCAAAGGCAGAAGGGCCTGCGGACGCCCGGGCGGGCCCTGTGCTCGAGGCCGCTGCCCACTGCCCCGTTCCCGCCACGCCCAGCTGAGCAGAGCCTGCAGCCAGCCCGTCAGACTAAAGGACATTTAATTAACGCCACCGTCCACGGCGAGAGGGACTCCTATACATCAGCTGAGGCCGCGTGATTAAAAGTTTGCGTCAAGCCCATCACATTACCGGCGGGAGAAGGCACTGGAGACAGAGGGGGGCTCTTTCACCCCACATCACATCTCACGCCTCCACATTTGACGAGTTTCCTCCCCGACAGGATAAACAGATTAATAAATCATTGAAATGCTCCTGTCTTAATGCCTTCATCTTCAAAAACACAGACACCATTTTGCCTCAGGGCCCAGTCTCCATTTTTCACCGAGATGACAGAATCGAAATTGGGCCTCTGGTGACGCCTTCACGGGAGGCTGCAGCTGCGGCCCACCCCCGCCCCTCGCCTGCCCCTCGCAGCACCCCTGGGCAGCCAGGCGGGGATGGCCGGGGGCGAGGGGCGGAAATTAGCCGGCACCTTCCCAACAATGCTGGTTCAGATAAACCTTTAGGAGAACGTTTTAGGGAGACTACGGGGGTCCCTAGTAGCCCATGCAGCCTCCATCCGCCAGCTCAGCCGGGTGAGGTTGGAAGGCTTCCGGGGGAGACCAAGCACCCCAAGTCCGTGAGCTCTAAGCAAGCTCTCCTCCGGGAAAGCCAACATCTGGAACCCCAAAGCCAGGTCCCCCCATCCGGGGCAGAGGCCTCCCCACCCGCAGCAGAGTAGCAGGAGGCCGGTGGGAAGCGCCGGCTGGCGTGCGGCGGCTGGAGCCACAGAGGCCCCGCCTCGGAGTGTGACCGCAGCGCTGGCTGAACGGCCCGGCCAGCGCCCAGGCCCAGGCCCCAGCGTGGCCCAGGCAGCTCCCTGACGCGCTGGGGGCCCTGGGGACAGGCATCCCTGGGGACTGCTGCCCGGTCGCCCGCCCCAAGCACTGCAGGCAGGACAGAGGCTGCCGAGGGTGGCCGAGCGTGGTGCCTGCAGGGGAGGACCTGCGGGAGATCGTGTCATCTCGGGAGCGCTCAGGGGCTGCTCGGGACCCTGGGTGCCGACCACTGCTTAGAAGCCGCTCTGGGAGAGGCTGAAGGATGACGAGCCGCCTCGGCGAGGGGAGGGTGAGGGCACTGGCTGCGCGAGGCCGGCGGGCTGAGCCCAGGGGGAGGGCCCAGGGGGAGGGCCCCGGGTGCCGGCCACCACGGGGCTCCAGGACACCGCGAGACACTCCGGGGCTGAGCGCCCGGCGCCCGGAGAGCCACACCCAGGCCCACAGCGCCACAGACTGACAGGGCAGCCTCAAGCCAGTCACCTCGTCCACTTCTGATGGGCAAACCAAGAGGACACCGGGGTCGGGAAAGGTCCCCATCAGCTTCCGAATCCCCTCCAAAGAGTCCTTCCTCTCAGCTTCCGTGTCTGCAGAGCAACCACACTGCGAGATGCGGCCAGTAGCCAGGCGCGCCTACTGGCCAATGCCCCCGAGGACACTGCCCTCCCCCCGACGCGTCCGGGCACACAGGGAAGGCATTCTTCAGTGACCCAAACGTGCACAAAGCCCCTCTCCCACGGCCTGGGCGGCAGGGAAACGCGAGCACGGGCCGGCACGGAGAAGGCGCTCTCGGCCCCCCGGAACGGGCTCATTCCTGGGGCAGCGCTGGCCTCTGCTGCCGGCCACGGGCATTACAGCTGCAGAGGGGCAGGCGCGTGGGCATCGCCCAGGCGAAGCGCTGCCCGCCCCATGCAGCAGGCTGTATCCTACACTCAGTTGCCCAGAAACCTGGAGGCCTGTGGCCCCCACTAACCCACCTGCCTGTTCCCACACCCATGCAGCAGACACGCGAGGAGGGAGGCAGCGGCCCGGCTCAGACAGCGACAAGGCTCCAGTCCCGCCTCGGATGTGAGCAGGGAACTGGGAGCACTGACCCCCAGCCCCCAGCCGGCCCCCGGCCCCC